>SJXQ01012840.1:651362-685084 GCA_006408695.1 Aepyceros melampus
GAGAAACGCAGGCGGCCGCAGCTGAAGATCTGCGGAGGGCGCCAGAGAGTCGGTGACGCCCTGGCAGGCGCCCGGGAAAGTGGCCCGGCGCGGGCGGCGTGGCGCCGCAGGCAAGGCGGGGGCCGGCAGGGGAGGGGGCGGCGTCCCCGCTTACCTGGCGGAAGTAGCGGTTGCAGTTGATGTACTCGCGCTCGTGGCCGTCCTGCAGCTGGTTGTGTTTGATGTACAGCCACAGGGCCTGCATGATGGCGGCCCTCGTCTGCGTGTGCACCCCCAGCAGCCTCGCCAGGCGAGGGTCCAGCTTGTACTGCGGGGGCTGGCATGGACAGACGGGAGTCAGAGGAGGGAAAAAAAAACCAAAGCAGGCTAGGGCAGGGACAGGAAGGGTTTACAATAGGCACCTGCCGCCCACCCCCAGACATGGCCTCAGGGCACTTGTCACCTGATGATCCAGCATGAGCAGGAGAGTGCACTTGACGTTCAGGTCTCCGGGCCGTTTCACCTGAAAGCCGTCTGTCTCCTGGGTGGTGGGCATCCGGTGCCACTGGCAGAAGGAAGGGGAGTCAAGCTCATCACCAGAGGGGTAGGCAACACACGCACCCGGCCCTGCAAGGGGACTGAGGCCATTTCTCTGCCCGCCTGGTGTGGCCCCAGGCCCGCTCTCACCTCCACCAGGTGGTTGTCAGGCCCGTACAGTTCCTTGTCCAGCTCAATGACGAGGCTCTTAAAGAAGGAAGAAAACTTCCGCTTCTGTTTACTAGGCTGGGGATGTAAAGGGGGTGAGACAGGGGTGTCGCTGAAGGTTCAACCCTAAGCCACATACTAAGCCCCGAACAGAGGAATGTTCTTTCAGTCCTAAAGCTCAGGGTACTGAGAATTCTCAGACCCTGAAAGAAGCAGCGAAAAGTGAGACCTGAGGCACGGAAAGGGGCCCTAGGCAGCCCCGCTGTCAGCCAGTAAAGGACCAGAATTAGCAAGGGCACCCCTTCCTCAGGACACTCTATTGCCATCTGCAGGAAAGCACTGTAACAACCACACAAACCTCCCACCTCTGGACTGGGTGCTGTGCCCTCTCCCTCCGGCAGGATGACCCCGGAAGTGCCCAAGTGTCTGGCCCCAGTCTGAAACCCACACAGACCACCACCCCTCCAGACACCTCCTTCCCCAACTCACATCGTCCAGCAGTTTTCCCTCTACTCGGAGTTCCCAGGAAGCCACCTTGTCCCCTGCGGGGGTTCCTCCGGGGGTCCCTGTGGTTCCTGCACTGTCACCTTCTGCCTTGCTGGGACTGAATGTATTGGAAATATAGATCCGCAGCTTTCGTTTTTGCTAAAGAAAGACAACAGGTTAACTAGACAGGGACCAGCTGCTACCCAATCCTCCCGTCTAAACTCATTTCACACCCATACAAAGTGCTGTGGGTCAGGCCCCTAGTGAGGCCCTGGGAATTGGGTGAGGAAATCTCATCCCTCACCTTCAAGGGACTCACAATTTTATGGGGAAACAGATGCAGTACCAACAGGTCCAATACAGGGGGATCGGTGGTGTGGCAGATACACAGAGGGTGCTATCAGAAGTCGCTGGCTCAGAGTTTAAGTGAAACTCAAACACTCATCATGGCCACAGAACATTGTCTCCTGGAAAGCCTCCACCATTCAAAGAACTGTTCTCTAGATAAAATTTCTCTAGGGACGGGGAAGAAGACAGGAACTATCCTTATCTACCCTCCAGCTTTGCCTTTCAAACTTCTGACCATGATGTACAATATTGATGCTTTAAATTATGATCCAGGATCTGCACATATATGCAAATATATGAAACAAAAATGTCATAATTCCTTTGCTACTGTGAAGAATGATCATTTCTACAACCCTAATGTCCCACTAAAAACAGGCTGGCCTCAGCACATTAAAGCAAATTCAGGCGAGTGTAAAACACCCTGCTCTAGCCCGTCAGAGATGCCCACTTGGCCCCTGGGAAACCAGGCCAGGGAGAGGCAGAGAAGCCTGGCGAGGTCCAGGAGCGGCTGGGGCTGCACACCCGTCAGAGGCTTCTTGATGGCCTCCTGGATCTCCATCCGCTTTCGAGCGATGGTCTGGTCCAGCTTCCGTTCAAAAGCCAAGAGGTCCATGTACGCCTGAGACTCTGGGACAAGCTCCCGAATCTGGAGGTGTGGAGGGAGCAAGGATCCATCAGCTTGTTTCAGCTGCAGCTCTGGCTCCTTCCTCGCTTCCTCCCTCGTGCCAAGGTGAGGGGAGACTGAGTCCACCCTCAGCCAACCAGCCCTTGGGTGGGCCTCCTAGGCCCTCTCCCAACATACTCACTCGCTGAGGTAGAACTTTATCTGCCATCTTCCTCCTCTTTAACCTAAGAGGACAGAAACCCAATGAAGAGATCAACGGTCCAAAGGACCTCCCCACCTCCCCAGTCCCCAGGACCTTCCCAAGACAACCAGGAGTCTTCCTCAGTCACCGCAGCCCTTAGGACACACAGAAACCCTGTTACTGCCAGAGCTACGCTAGACAGGGGAGAAGAAACAGGATGGTCTTACCCCCGGCGCTGGGTAGGCATCGGGGGCTGGGCCTGAGGCACAAGCAGGCGTTTTCGGAATGGGTCCATCATGGTGGGTGGCATGCCAGGTCGAAGTGGAGCAGCTGTGCCAAAGGGGGAGCCGGCAGGGGGTCCCACCTGCAAGCCAGCCATGGGCATCCGGCTCCCTGGGGACATGCCAGGCCGCTGGGGGAAGTGAGCCAACGGGGGTGCATAGGTCAGGGGTGGGGCCCAACAAGGCCCGTAACCCATTCCTTCCATCCCTCTCCTTGGCCGGGTCCAGTCCTGAGCAGCACACCACGGGGCCGCCGAGCCCGGGCAGGAGTGCCAGGAACAAAGGGGAGCAGGCGCCTGAGAGCAGAAGTGTAAACCACACCTGCCCCGCCCCCTTCAACCGCCCTGGCAGCCGTGCCAGCAAATGAGGCCCGCAGAGCCCAGGGGGTGGGAGGAGAACCCTGCCTGCAGGGAGAAGGGCCTGGGGGAGTTTTTCAGGGCCCATCGCCACTTGCAACACCTTCTGGCCCCAGCAACACACTGCCCGGCTCCCTGGACCAGCCGGCCTCAAGGCTCTCAGATGGTCCCACCGAGCACTCCATCCTCTCCTCCCCCAGCTTGAGGCAGAAGCCAGGGCAGTGTCGTAGCCAGGCGGTGGACTGTGGCTGTGATGCGAGCAGGCTGACGGGGCACAGCCCGGCCTGGTGGTATGACTGAGCAGGGAACGGGAGTCCAACGGGCTGGCAGGCCCATCGGCAGCGGCACCCCAGGTGAGCAAGCTGCAACAGGATGGCTTGGAGCCTCTCCCGACGGGTGGGGGCGGCCTCAGGCAGAGAACACAGGCCATCTGGTCGCCATATGGCCCCTACTCACCACCCAGACCTGGACCCTTCTCTCACCTCCCTGCTGCCCAGCCCCCAACCTCTAAGCCTGAAGACTCCAAGGGGAAGCTGTGGCTCCCCAGTGGTCTGAGGAAGGGAGAGCAGCTGGCAGCTGGCCTCTGCCTGCGGTCCGCACGCCACCTGGTGGCTGGGGCTGCTTGGCAATGCCAAGCTGGAGAATGGAGATAAGATTAGCCTGGGATACAAGGATCAAAGTCTTAGGATCAGCAGAGGAAGCTGGGTGGGAGGTGGCTTCTTTCAAAGCCTGCAGAAGGGATTTCCCACCGAGGTCTGGCTCCCCAACATTACTGTGGAACCCACTGGGGAGGAGCCCCCACCCCCTTCCTCATGGCTGCTGCTGCCTGCAAGGCCTGTTTGGCAGCTCTGCCTCGCACACACTGTCCCTGGCAGCTTCACAGGGCTGGCCCCAGGGCCCAGATTATGCAACCAGCACAACCAGCCAACCAAGCCAGGCTGGGTGGGGATTTACACCAAATCAAAGGACCCCCCGCCCCCCCCCTTCCCTGCCAGCATCACAGAGATGAGATTCCTGCTCCAACTCTTCATCCATCCCACGTTCTCACCAAGGATGGTCAGATTCTTGACCAGAGGCAGACACAGAGGAAAAGAGGAGAAACATGACTGACCCAAAGACAGGGGAGGGAGAAGGAGTGGGGCGGAAGGGAAGCGTTTGGGAGGATGGGGGGCCTCTGGAGTCCTGCCACAAGTCTCCTCATCAGGAGAAGGCTCCTCTGAGCTGCTGAGAGGCAATGACAGCCTGCTTCTCTGCCTTAATGAGCCATAGCTGCACAGCTAGAGATGCTAGAAAAAAAAACTCAGGGTGGCCACAGCTGAGAGCCCGGCCCCCTCGCCACCTAGACTCGAGTGTTTCCCACCAGCACCTGAGCTGAGGGGGTGGAACGACTGAGGCAGGAAACCTGCAAAGTGGGAGGTCCTGAGCACCATGCAGCCCGTCTAGGCAGGTGCTCCCGGAACAGGAAGTCCCCAAACCAGGCTGCACAGACCGGGTCTGGAGGAGGCCTGTGAGGCCCCCCAGCTCACCCAGGGCCCCAGGCTTCTCCCGAGGGGGTAAGGGGCCCCTGGAAAGGCGGCTTACAGTTCCTGCAGCCCCAACTCAGCCTGGCCAAGCTCTACACCTGGGCTCTGAAGCACCAGTAATTCCTCCTCTTCTAAAAAACAACCCAAGACTTAAAAAAAAAAAAAAAGATCAGAGCCCTGATCTCTTAGGCTCCCTGACCCCTTTCCTGCAGCAGGGCTAGGGAGGCCTGGCTCCATGCCCTGAGCCTCAGATGTGAGCAGTAACCTCCTTTCCCTCAGCCCAGCACAGCCCATGTCCTCAAATGGACTCTGGATACACCGCCCAAGACAGCAGGGGTGGGAGGCCAGGCTGATGCTGCCGCCTCCAGTCTGGCCCCTGGTGCCTCTGAAGGCTGGGCCTAAGAACAATGAAGAGAACCTACCTCTGCAGACATACAAAGTATCTTCAACTCTCTGGCATGAACCCAGTAATCTGTGTTCTTTGAGGGGGGCGGGGGGAGGGTGCGGTATAGTGGGGTTTTTTTTAATATTATGTTTTCTTTAAGCTCCTTAGTAGACTATGACCCACAGCTTGAAACACTCTGTAAGGAGATGGGGTCATCATTTCCCTTCCATCAGTAAGTCCCCTATTTGCCCCACGTGGGCTTAAGAGCCTCACTTCTCCAGCTCACCTCACATGCCCCAGCAGAGACACACCCCCTGCTCCTCAGATCTCAAGTCCCTTCTCCCAGAAGTCACATAACTGGACTTGGAAAGAGGCCACATAGGATCCTCCTTGAAGTCAGCAGAGGTGAAGCGGGCCCTCCCTCCCCTCACATATATCTTTACTTCTGTACCCCTCCCCCCACACGTACACACATGCCCCTTCCCTGGAGGAGGAGGAGGCCATGAGAAGCTGCAGGGGAAGCCCAGGAAGGCAGAGGCTCTGTGCTTCCCCAAGGTCCCCTCTCCTGGAAGCCTGGGGTACCCAGCCAGTTAGCTCAGCCTTGCCACCGGTCCAAGGCCACTTCCTCCAAATCACCCTGGAATCCGTCCTCTCAGGGCTTTCCCCAGGCTTAGGAAATTAGAGAGGCTCCTATCTGGTCCTTGGAGCCTTCCCCGGGGCCAACAGCCCCCAGGGAGGCTCCTCAGCTAGCTCACCTAAGAGCTGGAACGACAGACCCAGGGACCCCTCAGTGACACCCTGGGCCCATGAATCCCCTAGAGTGAGAGCAAGATGGGAAAGATGAATCCCAGCTGGAGTCTTGGGGACCAGGTCTGTCTTGGTCAATAGCCAGATCCTTGGTTCAGAGAGAAGAGGGAACATGAAGAGCAAGAAGGAAAAATCACCATCCCAGTGAAGCATTTCTTCACAAAGTGGGGACCCAGGGCTCCTACTCTGAGGATCCACTTAGAGCACCTCTACCTGGGGCAAGAGGGAGAGGGGACACGAGAATCTCCCAGCTGCCCTGAGAGATTAGCAAGACGTTAGTGTCAAGCGCTGGGGCCCACAGATTGGATATGTCGTTGTTTAGAACCTAAAGGCTAATTAAAAGTGGAGAGGAAGGCGGGAAAAAGGATGAGTGAGGGCAATTCCCAAGCATTCTGGGGCAACCAGAAACAATGAACTTGGGGACTGGTAAGCCCCACCCCGTGTCAGGCTGATATCTCACACACTGACCCCACAGTTTCTCGATGGCCTTTGAAGCTGCAACCCGAGAAGTCCTCTGCAAAGCCAGACCCAGAAGGGGTCAGACAGAACCCTTTGAAGCAACTCTCTGCAGGCTCCTCCAGCCCCAGACCAGCAGTACTCAGTGGTGCCTCTCTGTTCCTCCAGACTAATCAACTCCTGGACCCTATGACACCAGGCAGAAAGCCAGAAAGTCTGTCCAGAATCGGCTAGGCTTTCCTCCTTCCTCCGGCCTGTCCACCAACCTCTCTGATCTAACCCAGAGGCATCCCTGTATGAAGGTGCCAGGGCCTGGCCCAGGAGTAGATTCCCCTTGCACGGGCTGCAATCCCCATCCTCTGCCTTCTGTGGCCCTGGGAAGCCAGGCCCTTCTTCCTCCTCCTTAGCAGCTGGGAGCCATCTCAGACACACTAAAACTCTGCCAGTTCCCAACTAGGGGGAGAGAAAAAAAACCCAGAGCAGACTTGGAGTAGGACCAAGACCAATGCAGGGTAACCCTGCTTTCTCAATGAGGGCTCTTTCCCAAAACTTTCTCATCACTTCCCAGGACCCTTTACCCGAGAATCTATACTAGATTTCTCATTCCACCCGTCCACAACTCACTAGCTTCGACTACGCCTCCATCTCTCAGTTACTCCGAATCCCTGTTCCAAGGAAGACCCCCAGATGCTCCCAAATGCTTCACACCCTCCACCCGAGTCGCTCTTACCTTCTCCCTCAAATCTTCCATCACCACCTGGCCAAGCCCGAGGGTCCCTGGCCTTTCCCCCCACCGTGCCCCGTGAAATCCGCATGCAGAGCCTCTGTGCCCCCTATTCAGGAGGCTGCTCCAGGGCCCTCACTCGAGGCCCCCTGCCCCGGGAGTGCTCGCGGTGCCGCCCGCCCATCCGCCCTCCTCACCTGGTACTGCGCCGCCGGGCCCGCGGGGCCCATGGGGCGGAAGGCAGCGGCCCCGGGGCCCCCCACGCCTCCAGCCGGCCCGGGCCCCCTAAGCGCCGTCCGGGCAGCATGCCGGGTCCCGCTGGCGGAGGCGGCGCTCCCAGGGCCGCAGCAACCGCGCCGCCGCCAGGGCTCAGCGGGGGCAGCGGGAACCCGCCCGCGCCACGGCCCGACATCGCTCCGTCCCGTCCGGCGGTGTCTCGGTCCGGACTCCGGGCTCCGCGCTGAGTTCGCTCCGCACTCCGTGCTCCGGGACTTTCCGATCTAAATTCCGAGTTCTGGGGTTTGTTGATCCGGATTCCGGGCTTTCCTAATCCAGGTTCGCGAGTTCTTCAGAAACCCACTTTGGGGCAGGGCCGATCTTGATTCCGATCCTGCCCGGAAAATTCCGGATCCGGGATCTGCTACGGGCCCGATGCCTCCCCGGGCCTCCGGAGGTTTGGCCGCCAGCGTCCAGTTACCCAGAGGCGGTAACTAACTCCCTGCCCCGCCTAACCCACCCCAGCACTAAGCCCCGCCTATACCTAGTCGCCCAATGCGAGGATGGCTCCTTAAATCCCGCCCCTCGCGAGACCCGCCCCCAACAGGCACCGCCCCTAACCGCCGGGCCCCGTAGCCCCGCCCACATCCCTCGGGTCGGCCCTCCACCGGAGGGGCGGGAGCGGAAGCTGCACACGGAAATGCGGTGGGGGGTCAGAGGTCGAAGGTCAGGAGGTAAGAGTACGGTGTAAGAGTAGTTGCTGATTTCTCCTCGGTGCAGCCGAATCCTCGAGGTACCAGGTTACGCTCCCTGAAAATAATTTTGTCCTCGTTTCTACGTTTTTAGAATTAAAGACAACGGGCTGCTCTCTGCGGCAGGGCAGCTGCCAACTTGACTTTAAAAGCCAGAGCTGCCAGCGGTCTTGTTTGCTCCGGACCTGATCCACTGTGTGAAGGGTTGAATTGGCCAAGCGCCCGAGCTCTTATCGCATATTTTGAATGTGCCTCTGCCTCCCATTAAGGAAGCCTAGTAATAACTTTACTCCACAGGAGATGTTTCTAGGCAAAGGAATTTTGCATTCCGAGAAGCCTCCTAGAGTTAATAAGGTCTGTCTCCAAGATTTATAGCGACTTTCAAAAGTTCAGTACCTTTTCAGAAATCAGCCCTATGTCAGAGGTACTCAAAAGTGCTTCAGCCTTGCCAGGTGCTCTGTGACCTTCCCTCCATGATACAGACCAGTGCTCAAACTCTAAGGAGCATAAGAAACACCTGGGCTTTTGTTTAAAATGCAGAGTATGATTCTGTAAGCTTGGGTTCTAGGCTAGGGATCAAGCTTCTGCATTCCTAACAAGCTCTCAAGCAATGCTGTTGCTACTCAGTACACTTTGGAGTACCGAAGATAGAATTTTTCATTATATAAATTCTGTTTTATGTTTTCATCCCCAACCAAGTCTTGCACCAAAGCACCCCAGATCCTGTTCATAGTGCAACCCTTTTTGATTAGTTCTGCCCATCTCTACTTCCTGGTAGCTTTATCTTTCGGTGATCAACTCTGCTGTTGCTGCTGCTGCTCTCCTATCTTCTCAGAGATCCCTCTCCTCTTTCTCCCTAAAAGTGGGTTACCTGCAAGTCTGAGAACAAACCACTGGAATTGTTCCATCAGGGCCCCTCCCCACCACTGCAAAGTGGGTAAAAAATTCTTGACAATGCAGTTGTTGATGTCCATTTCAGCCCTTTCAAGCTGCTAGAGCAACAGCAGTTCCAGAGGAAGTAGTAGGGGTGAATCCGCTGGGGAGCTATGCCAAACTGTCCTTGCCAAGCCACCCCCCCTACACATACACACACACAACCACTGGATCCCTGTGCTGTATTCAAAAACAGACCTCCCAGGTAATTCTGGTACAACCCCTCTGTGTCTGTGTAAACAAGTGAATGATCTTCAAGTGCAATGAGATAAAATGATAACATCAGCAATGAGTTAGTTGCTATGAAAAAAATATCCTCAAGGTTTTAGGGGGAAAACATATCTAAGACATGGTAGAAGTTGAGAAAGATTTCCTAGACAGTAAGCAGAGAATAGCAAACATTTATTAAGCATTTACTACACATTACCTCATTTAATCCTACAATGTATATAATGTAAATACTACTTTTACCTCTTTTAGAAATCAAGGCAGAGAGATTCAGATACTTGCCTGTTCTTCCTGTGATGGTGCTGAGATTCAATTCTGGTTCTGATCTGGCCTGAGAATCCACAATCCAGGCACTTACACTGTATATGATTTCTTGTTGGTAGTTGTTACTGTTCTGTTACCTCTGGTCTGTTACTACCTGCAGAGAAACTGCTCCCACATTCGTGTCTTCCATCACCTTCACTAGTGGGTTTTAAGCCCACTGGGGTCCTTTGGGTTTCTCAGCGCTCTTGTGGAGAGCTGAAAGTGAGGTTGAGAGGGCTGAGCTAGGAGTTCCTCCCTTGCTCCACTTTCATATCCCTGCTGTAACCAAGGAGCTCTACTTTTATTTATTTTTTTTTTATGTTGAGTGACCTTGAAAAGATATCTGGCAGAAAAGGTTCCTAAAATGTTAAAAGCCAATGGCTTACAGAAGAGTCTATAAACATGGCACAATTGACTCTTTATTCTCTGTCCTCCTCCTATCTCTATAGCTTTATTCCCCACCAATATCCCATGAATTCTACCATCAACCCACACTGAACCTGCCCTTCCCTGAACATGCCTTTCATGCTGTGGTTCCTCTATGATGTCACTAAAATGTAAGCTCGTGGGGACGAGCATTACATTTAAAGTGGGGACTTTTTCGCTGCTGTGTCCCCACTGCCTGGAACTATACCTGGCATAGAGTAAAGTACTCAATACATATTTATTAAGTAAGTGTTCTTCCCCAGTTCCCTGCTATGCAAGAGTCTGTTTATTCTTCAAGACCCACTCAAATGTCACTGCCTCTGGAAGTCTCCGTCATTTCCGATCCCCACCCACCAACTGCCACTGTCAATTTGCTATTCTCTTTTCTGTTTTTCCACAGCACTCTGAATCTGTCTAAGAGTACTCATCCTATTGCGCTGTGACTTTTGTTTGGGGCTCTGTCTCCATCCACACATTCCTGCAGTGTGAATTCTAGGACCGTCAGAAACAATGCCTGCTCAGGAAATAACTCTGATAAAAGTTACCTCTGCTTCCCCATCCCAGCACTCTGTTTCAAGTTGTTTCCAATCAGGAGGTAATCCATCATGACAGAAGGTTAAAACCAGCTTAACCATAACAGTTCTGAAGGTAGGAGGAGAAGGGGATGACAGAGGATGAGATAGTTGGATGGCATAGCTGATTCAGTGGACATGAGTTTGAGAAAGTTCTGGGAGATGGTGAAGGAAAGGTAAGCCTGGTGTGCTCCAGTTCATGGGGTCACAAAGAGTTGGACACGACTGAGTGACTGAACAACGACCATAACAGTTAACTGTGACTCTCAAATCTTTCTTGAGCTTTACAGCCTCACTCCTATGGACGTATTGTATTGACTGTGACCCTCCACCTGAATTCCTGGATTTTTCTTTGTTTACTCCCTACTCAGATCTTATCCTTACCTTGACTCCGATGGGTTGCCAAGGTTGATCCACTTCATACTAACTCCGTATGTTTAACCCTTAATCTATAAGCTCTTCTGATTCTGGTTAAAGCTATATTGATCCTAACTAGCTATTTAGCCTCTATTAATAAGTTGCCTTGAGTCAGGTATTGCCAGTCCCAGGAATAAAAAGCAGGTAAGAGAGAAAGACGGAGTTTCCCAGGTGGCTCAGTGCTAAAGAATCTGCCAGCAATGCAGGAGACACAGTTTCAATCCCTGGATTGGGAAGAACCCCAAGGAAATGGCAACTTACTCCAGTATACTTGCCTTAAGAATCCCATGGTAAAGATTCAGTGGGCTACAGTCCATGGGGTCACAAGAGTCGGACATGGCTTAGCAACTAATCAACAACAAAAGGGAGAGAGAGGGTCTTGAGGGATCAGGGAGGCAGCAGATTTGGAGAACGTAGAAATCAAGTAAATAAGTAGTCAAATGAGAGATACAGGTACAGGAAAGGATAGTTCTCTAGCTGGGGTTTCTTCTGCTTTTGTCAGGTTCAGACCTGCTGCTTCTATAACCCCAGTCACTGACCATGAACTACCTGAACCAAAGCAATTCTACACCTGAAGGAATGACTTCTCCACTTCCCTAGGAAAGCACCTTCATAAAAAGGAAGGGTGGGCTGGAGTGAGCTCACTTGCCAAAATTCAATTCACTAAGTGATCATTTTATAAAATTATCAGAACTTTAAAAACAGCTATACTTACATGATACAGCTATTTTTATTACATGGAATTATATAAATAGCCTTAAACATGTTGAAGCTTAAAATTTTAATTGAAGAAATTAAAGTTAAGGATGATATGCTGCTCAGGAACTGGAAAAAGCATAGTAAAAATATAAGCATATGACAATATAGAAAATGACATTCAAAAGTACCTGAAAAAAATAAGCTAAAAAAAGTCCTGCCAACTATAAGTGCTGAAACTTTTATTTCTCGCAAGCAGTGATTAGGATGTTGACTTGGTAGCACTTTGCAGAAAGAGTTAACATAAATGAGCAAAACTATTCAAAGCCACAAAAGAGAAATGAGGGTGGCTTGAAGAGGTTACTGTGAGAGAGCTTATGAACTAGCCTTATATTTGATATGCATTAACAGACTGGTTCCAAATAGGAAAAGGAGTACGTCAAGGCTGTATATTGTCACCCTGCTTATTTAACTTATATGCAGAGTACATTATGAGAAACGCTGGGCTGGAAGAAGTACAAGCTGGAATCAAGACTGCGAGGAGAAATATCAATAACCTCAGGTATGCAGATGACACCACCCTTATGGCAGAAAGTGAAGAGGAGCTAAAAAGCCTCTTGATGAAAGTGAAAGAGGAGAGTGAAAAAATTGGGTTAAAGCTTAACATTTAGAGAATGAAGATCATGGCACCTGGTCCCATCACTTCATGGGAAATAGATGGGGAAACAGTGTCACACTTCATTTTTGGGGGCTCCAAAATCACTGCAGATGGTGACTGCAGCCATGAAAGTAAAACGCTTACTCCTTGGAAGAAAAGTTATGACCAACCTAGATAGCATATTGAAAAGCAGAGACATTACTTGCCAACTAAGGTCCGTCTAGTCAAGGCTATGGTTTTTCCTGTGGTCATGTATGGATGTGAGAGTTGGACTGTGAAGAAGACTGAGCGCCGGAGAATTGATGCTTTTGAAGTGTGGTGTTGGAGAAGACTCTTGAGAGTTCCTTGGACTGCAAGGAGATCCAACCAGTCCATTCTAAGGGAGATCAGCCCTGGGTGTTCTTTGGAAGGAATGATGCTAAAGCTGAAACTCCAGTACTTTGGCCACCTCATGCGACGAGTTGACTCATTGGAAAAGACTCTGATGCTGGGAGGGATTGGGGGCTGGAGGAAGAGAGGATGACAGAGGATGAGATGGCTGGATGGCATCACTGACTCGATGGACGTGAGTCTGAGTGAACTCCGGGAGTTGGTGATGGACAGGGAGGCCTGGTGTGCTGCGATTCATGGGGTCGCAAAGAGTCGGACACAACTGAGCGACTGAACTGAACTGAACTGAACCAGGAAAATAAATTTGTAAAGGACCAAAAACAAAAAACAGTGAACATGCTAAAAATTAGGTAAAGCAACAGAAGCATCACATCACAAATCCATTTTGCTAGAAATAACATACTAAAGTGATGTGTTATACAACTGAAAAAACCTTCTCACGTGAAACTGAAATTTGTTTACTAATACTGAAAAAAAGAGTTTTAATGTAGAATATTAAGTATTTCTATGTGCTAAGTCACTTCAGTTGTATCCAACTCTTTGCGACCCTATAGACTATAACCAGCCAGGCTCTTCTATCCCTGGGATTCTCCAGGCAAGAATACTGGAGTGGGTTGCCATGCCCTCCTCCAGGGGATCTTTCCCACACAGGGATCAAACCCGAGTCTCTTATGTCTCATGCATTGGCAGGCAGGTTCTTTACCACTAGCACCACCTGGGAAGCCCCAAATATTTCTATAGTGACTTTTTAAAAAGTTTTGTTGAAATATGATTGACAATCAACTTCACATATTTAAATTGCAGTTTGATAAATTTTGATATATACTCTATTTTCTAAACTCAAAGTTACTCTAAAACTTCAGACAAATGAAATATGAAAACAAAATAGAAACCTACCAATTAAAGCTTCTCAGAAATCTCCAAACGCTGTAAAAACTAACCCGTACAATAGTAATTGTTGGGAACTTTATGAAGAGGTAAAAGAAACACTTTTTTGAAAAACAGTGTTAGGAGTCATCCCCATTTTGGCCTTTTGAGTCATCTGGGGTTAGGCTAAGTTGAAGGTATGTGTCTGACAAGCACAAGTCTTCCACTCTCTCCTACTGACAGAGGACACCAAGGGCAGGGATGGTGCACCAAGCTTGTTGCCTAAAAGAGGGTGGTGGTGATATCTTTTCTAGACAGATCCAGCTTCTCATCCTCGCCCCTACCTTTGGCAACAATGGATGAAGAAGCAGAGGGAAAACAGAAAGCAGTCAAAGAGGCTGGCATTATAAAACTAGAAGTCTTCTGAAGGAGTTACATCACACTTCCCCACAAAGAAAATTAAGGTATGAAATCACCCCTCTTCACAGACTCATCGCTCACTCAATTACTAAATATCTATTTAGTGCATGCTATGTGCAATCACTGTTCTGAGTGCTAAGGTGACAGCAATAAATAAGATAGATGAAAACCATGCCCTCGTGTTTTGACACAAGATTCTAGAGAGAGGAATTCCTTGGTGGTACAGTGGATAAGAATTCACTTGCCAATGCAGAGGACACAGGTTTGATCCTTGGTCAGGGAAGATCCCACAAAGATTCCACATGCCACAGAGCAACTAAGCCAGTGTGCCACAACTACTGAGCCTGCTCTCTAGAGCCCTCAAGTCACAACTGCTGAGCCCACGCACCACAACTAATGAAGCGTGTGTGCCTGAGAGCCCATGCTCTGAAATGAGAAGCCCGCGCACAGTGAAGAGTAGCCCCCGCTCACTGCAACTGGAGAAAGCCCTGGTGCAGCAATAAAGACACAGCACAAACAAGAAATAAATTATAAAAACAGATTCTAGAGAGAAAACAAACAGGTAAACATGATATCTACAGCGGTGTACTAGTGAATGTTTACCAACCGTTTCTCAGAAAAATACAATCAAACCCTAACTTGTAACCTCTAACAATTTCAGTGATATATATGTATATATACATATATACTTATATGTATATATACATATATATATATACTTCCACCATTATACAGAGAAGGCAATGGCACCCGACTCCAGTAGGCTGCCTTCAGTGGGGTTGCTAAGAGTCGGACACGACTGAGCGACTTCACTTTCACTTTTCACTTTCATGCATTGGAGAAGGAAATGGCAACCCACGCCAGGGTTCTTGTCTGGAGAATCCCAAGGATGGTGGACCCTGATGGGGTGCCTGCTATGGGGTCGCACAGAGTTGGACACGACTGAAGCGACTTAGCAGCAGCAGCAGCAGCCACCATTATAATAAACCATAATGGAAAAGAATATGAAAAAGAATATACATAGTTTATTCTATATACATGAACATGAATATATCCAGAAACTATCACATTGTAAATCAACTATACTTCAATTAAAGAGTTTTTGGTCTTCAGGTAACCAACCAACATCACTAAATGCAGACTTGGGAAGAGAACAGCTCACCCATTTAAGTTGGTCGCTGGATATTTAGCTCAAAGTCAGGCAGTGGTTAGCGCTACAAAGAAAACTAAAGCTCGGTAGTTTGAGTAATCAGGAAAGAGCTTTCTGAGATTGGAAAAGGAAAAATCTGATGACCATTTATGGCACACCTGTGTTTAGTGTCAAAAACAATGGTAGGCACTTTCATATAAACAAACTAAATGCCATTCCTGGTGGCAGAGGAGGACACTGTAAGTTAACTACATTTCCCCTAGTCCTAAAGCTAGTAAGACATTCATGGACAAAACTGTTTAGCCTCAAAGCTTCTATTCTATCCAATATTCTCCTGAAACTGTAAGTAGGGAAAGAGGAGGTAGTGGTACTAGGATACTAGAGAAGTAAGCACTCGAAAAAACCTTCCAAATCTTCAAATCTCATTCCATCAAGAAATTCACCCAGGGCTTTAGGATCAGACCAGCGCCTACTGGAGAGTCAGAGCCGCAAAAGGATGCCAAAGCAAATGGCCTAATTTCGGCTCAGGGAAAAGGTTTTGAGACACGACCCTCCGGAGACGTTCCACGTGGAAGTTGACAAAAGGGTCTCAGGGTGGAAAGAGGCAACAAAGCAAGATTTATAAGCTCACCCCAGTTTTTATGGCTTATTGATAGGACCTGACTGGGGCAGGGTGGGGAGCAAGGGCGCACGCACATTGGGTAGGAAGTGAAGCCTGAACCAATATTTCTCTCAAGCGTGTTACTTCTATGTGGGGAGTGGGCTACAGAAACGGGGGCAGGCACTGGCAGGGCATCCCTTTCCCAGTCCACCCAGAAGAGCCGGGAAGAGTCCCAGGTGGGCTTCGTGCGAGTCACTAACTTAGACCCAACGCCAAGCCCGCACTGAGGCCCAAGCCAGGAGCAAAGCTGCGCGCGCAGCCCACTCCCGCGCGGGAGTCTCACCTGTTCGGGCCGCACCACCCCTCGAACAGGCAGGGGTGCCTACAATCCCTTGTTTTCCTTATAGGGCCATTACTTGCTACAGCAACCGTTTACCTTTTGTTTTCACGTTGTTTTATGCAGTAAGCATTACCTCGAGTCAAATAGGTGCTCTCTGCCAAGCAGGATACAGGCAACCCTACTCTCATCTTCTCCGTAACCCCCTCCGGTCGTCTTAGCTTCCTGCCTCAGCCAACCCTCGCTAAGCTTTTGCGCAAACGTCACGAGTTTCTAGGCAGAATAGGCAAATCCTCCGGCTAGGAGGGTCGTCTTGCGCCCCCGCCCGGCAGTGCCTACCAAACGGTCTGAGCGCGTGGCCGGTTCTTGAAGGCCTAGCGGGCGAAGCCGCGGAGCGGATAGAGGAGCGGCTGGAGCAGCGAGGAGCGGCCCTCAGTGAGATTTTAGGTCTTGTTTTCTTCGTTTAGATTCCTGCCGGGGTCTCCTCCCGGCTTTCCTGTCAAATCTGTGGGGGTCTGACCTCTTGCGGGCTTTGCCTCCTCACACTCGGGAATCGTTGAGGAGCATTCACTGAAGGATGTTTCCCACATAGTTAAATTTTTTAAATACTATCTGCTTTTAAAGGCCTTCAGGGCCTGTGGGGCAGTGCACACGCTTCTCGAGAAAGTCCATCTGAGGCAGAACTGACCTTTATACTCTCTGTCTGAACGATGGGCACGGCCCCTCACTCATATATTCATCAATATTTTATTTAGCTCATTCATTCATTTTATAGTCGTTGAACGTCTGTAACCGTTCTGGGTGCTTGGGATCCATTAGTGAAAAAGGCCCTGCCCTCAGAAGGGCCTTACAGTCCAGGCCGGAAGTAGACCGGACTCCCAGACCTAACGGATCAGGAGGAGTGTGTTAGAAGGTGGTGCTGCTGAGGGGGAAGATGGCAGCCGAATCGTCCGAGCGTGTGCTGGGATATGGCCTTGGAAGCTCGGGCTTGTGGGCCTTGTTGCCAAGATAGATTGAACTGGGTGAAGCAGTGTTCAGGGAGGAAGAAGTGAATTCCAGGCAGAGACAAGAGAGAGTGATCAAAGCGTAAGATGTGATTCAATCTGTATAAGAAACTGCAAATACCCTTGGGATGTAAATGGATAGTGAGCATCCCAAACTTGGGCGGGAAGTCCAGTTCAGCTACACAGCCAAACCCATCCAACAACCCTGAAACCCTGCACTGGAAGGGCAGAGTTCTAACCCCTGGACCAGGGAAGTCCTGCCCACCATTCTCCTTGCAGCCTTTTAGTGGCTGGAGTACCTGCCAGTACTCCCTCCCAATAGCACTCAGCAGAGTATGTTGTTATTTGTATTTACATTTGTCTTTCCCACTAACTCCCAGGAATTCTTATGTAATAGGATAAATCTCAGAGAAGGCCATGGCACTCCACTCCAGTACTCTTGCCTCTAAAATCCCGTGGGTGGAGGAGCCTGGTGGGCTGCAGTCCATGGGGTCGCGAAGATTCGCAACCGACTGAGCGACTTCCCTTTCACTTTTCACTTTCAACATTGGAGAAGGAAATGGCAACCCACTCCAGTGTTCTTGCCTGGAGAATCCCAGGGACAGGGAAGCCTGGTGGGCTGCCATCTCTGGGGTCGCACAGAGTCAGACACGACTGAAGCGACTTAGCAGCAGCAGCAGCAGTAGCACAAGCAGGATAAATCTTGGTAACTTCACCACCTTACTACAAGCCTGGCTCAATAATTCTTTGCAGAAAGAATGTATGAATATAAATATAAGTAGCCCCAGTTGGGGATTTTGTACTTTTTTCACAGAGCTGTTATTACTCAAAACTCTTGTTTTGAGATTTCCTTCACAGTGTGGTGTTACTTTATTATCTCTCCCATAATAGAGATCTTCCTTTGAAAGAGACATTAAGTCACTCAAAGTTTGGGGAGTAAGATGAGTGAATAATATCACTTTTGCATGAAGAATAATAGAATAGCTTAATAAAGAGACTGATTTTTCTTATGTAGCTTAAAATCTAGTTCTAGATCACTTTCCAAAAAAATTTTGAATAATGGTGTCATTACTGGATTAAATTTATAGCCTGCAGAAGTGATTGTTTTGAATGGTAGCGTTTACTTGGGAGGGTAAATTTTGATATGCCTATTGTTTTATGTGTGAATATAAGAGACCCAAAAAAAAAACAAAACCCTCTTTCAAACCAGCATACAGGTAATAGTGCTGCTAAGTCACTTCAGTTGTGTCCAACTCTGTGCGACCCCATAGACGGCAGCCCACCAGGCTCCCCCGTCCCTGGGATTCTCTAGGCAAGAACACTGGAGTGGGTTGCCAGTCTTGTACAAAACCTAATGTATGAAGAAATACAGAATTATAGGGCTGTCATTCGCTTATGGAATACGCATGATGCGCTAGATACTGTGCTAGGTGCTGCAGAAGCAAGGTAATAACATGGTCTTTTGTTCTTAAGGAATTCCTAGTACAGTTATGATTCAGTTCAGTTCCGTTCAGTCGCTCAGTCATGTCTGACTCTTTGCGACCCCATGAATCGCAGCACGCCAGGCTCCCTGTCCATCACCAACTCCCGGAGTTCACTCAGACTCACGCCCATCGAGTCAGTGATGCCATCCAGCCATCTCATCCTTGGTCGTCCCCTTCTTCTCCTGCCCCCAATCCCTCCCAGCATCAGAGTCTTTTCCAATGAGTCAGCTCTTCGCATGAGGTGGCCAAAGTACTGGAGCTTCAGCTTTAGCATCATTCCTTCCAAAGAAAGCCCAGGGCTGATCTCCTTCAGAATGGACTGGCTGGATCTCTGCAGTCCAAGGAACTCTCAAGAGTCTTCTCCAACACCACAGTTCAAAAGCACCAATTCTTTGGCTCTCAGCCTTCTTCACAGTCCAACTCTCACATCCATACGTGACCACAGGAAAAACCATAGCCTTGACTAGAAGGACCTTAGTCGGCAAAGTAATGTCTCTGCTTTTGAATATACTATCTAGGTTGGTCATAACTTTTCTTCCAAGGAGTAAGCGTCGTCTTTTACTTTCATGGCTGCAGTCACCATCTGCAGTGATTTTGGAGCCCAAAAAAATAAAGTCTGACACTGTTTCCCCATCTATTTCCCATGAAGTGATGGGACCGGATGCCATGATCTTTGTTTTAACCCAGTGAGGTGAATTACATTTTAAGGTCGATAGCTTCAGAAATCACTTTTGGAATCAAGTGTACAGATAATGTGTAATAAGTAAGGGATTATGAAGTGAAATGGCATTAGTCAAGAAATTCCTTTCTTAGAAGAAATTAGCTTGAATTGGATTTTGAAAGAAACTCTTGGTATAGATTGGCAGAGAAAAGAAGTGGACATTTAAGACTTGACTCAGCCAAAGTGTAATCCAAGTGTTGCTTGGTGAGCCTGGAGGCAGATCAGAAAGATGGATTATTTTGAGGGATGTTTCATGAAGCCTGATGAGACATTTCTCCCATAAGAGAACAAGACTCTAGTGAACATGTTTTCTTGATTCAGGGTCACTTTCCACTGGACAGTGCCAGATAAACACTGCCAAATTTCATCTCTCTAAACCTCATTTTCATATTTCCATGCTGACAGCCATTTTCTATTGACTCAAATAGAAACAAACATGTAAACAGATAAGTGCAATACAAACTGATAGAGGAATCTCATTTAATCTAATACCCCTTCATTATTTCCCATATTTTCCTGTTGTCTTTTTGCCGTGCACATAAACCAAACTGAAATGGATAGATGAAAGAATTTCTTTTAATACAACCACAGCATTGATATTCTTGCTGCAGTTTCTCCAGACCCTGTAGGTTTTCAGGAAAGGAGGTAACTTTTAATAGTATTAAAGAAAGAATTTTCTTCTTCCTTTTCCTCTTTATTTGGTCGCTTTTTCCAGCATTGCTGCCTTCTTTCTTCTTCTCCAGCTTTTGGCCCTTCTCATCAGGATGGAAATGCTATTGTTTGGTGTCTGGGCCCTGTTGGCCTTGATCCCTGACCCAGGTGAGGCTCTTTGGAAAGGTTTCTTTAGCTTCTATGGGCATGATTTTTAGCAACACCACAGTTTCCATAGGGACACTAATGGAGAAATCAATCCCCAAAAGATGACGGAGGGAGGGGGAATGATGGTAGAGTCGGGATTCTAACTTGTCTTTTCAGGGCCCTTTTCTTGTCCTGTCCCCTGTTCCTGTTTATTCAGAGTGGTTTTCCTATTCTCTAACCTGTAAATAGGTAGACTAGGCTCTGTATTCTCTTTAAGTCTTGTGGTCCTCACCAGAGACTTTGGCATGACTGGTTGACCTTTACAGGAGCTGTAGAAGAGCGATTTGAGGTTTCTGTTTGGCCAGATCAGGCCCTTGTAAAGTATGGACAGTCCCTTATGGTCAACTGCAGCACTACCTGTCCAGACCCAGGACCCGGTGGAATTGAAACCTTATTAAAGAAAACCCAGGTGGGCAAAGGGCCTCAGTGGAAGAAGTTTCTGCTGGAAGATGTCACACAGAATTCCATCCTGCAATGCTTCTTCTCTTGTGCAGGGATCCAAAAGGACATAAACCTTGGCATCACTGTGTACCGTGAGTGAAGCTGAGGCTGGGGAGGAAGGGAAGTGTGGGGGAACATGACTACTATGCCTTATATAGGGAATAGTTAGAGAATGTCTTTTAGGGGAAAGAACTGGGGCCTTTACTAAAGATTTTTGTCATACTATAGGGATTCTCTAGCCAATTGTTTCTGTTTCCCTTTCGTATGGGCTTTTAAATTAGGAGCAGACCACAGAGTGCATCCTGGCATCTGGGCTTGAGATTATGTTCAGATACAGGAGGCATGTGCTAATGATGCTGATCTGTAAATTACCAAAAAAGTGTAAAATTAGTGTTGAATTGTCACAAATTCTTAGAATAAATAGGGATTAGAGAAAAGAGGGTCTTTGTAGGCTGGGGTAGTTGGAGAAGTCTCCAAAGAAAAGGAGGCTCTTAAACTTCACCCCTCTGTATGGTTAGGATTTGAAGTGATGGGAATGGGTAAGGAGAATCTTTCAGGTGAGCAAATAGCATTGGCAAAGACGTAGCCATGAGTGTGGCCTCTGGGGTCGGAGCTTGGTTAGCTATGGTGGAGTTTTCATGAGATGCTCAGGAGCTTCTCAGATGCTGCTCACACCTCTGAAGCACTTCTGGTAAGAGAGAAAAGCTCTCCAGAATGGCAGCAAAGGGGCTCTCCAAAATGGCAGGCAAAGCAAGGGGCCTCTCAGCAGTCACATGTCTTGGCTATGACTTTAGCCCCCTTCGATGGGAAGAAGAAGCCTAACTCATCTCATCCAGGGCAGAGAGCTGATACTGTTTATCAAATGGTTTAAGAGTAGCAGTCCTACCTTCTATCACAGGCTTCCCATTCTCTTACTCTTTCTTTCTGGAGAGATGAGTATCCTTCTCTTATCAAACCTGTCTCTTGGTCTTAAAGAGCCACCAGAGCAGGTGATCGTGGAGCTGCAGCCTGCGTGGGTGGCCGTGGATGAAGCTTTCACAGTGACATGTCATGTGCCCAGTGTCACACCCCTGGAGAACCTCACCCTCACCCTTCTCCAGGATGACCAAGAACTACAGCGGAAGGATTTAGGAGCTTAGCTATGGCTTCCCAGAGAGCTGAGGTCACCATCAGTGTCAAAGCCCAACGGGAGGATGACAGGCGCAATTTCTCCTGCCATGCAGAACTGGACCTGAATTCACATGGTGGGGGGCTCTTTCACAGCAACTCAGCCCTCCAGGTACTCCGAATCTTTGGTGAGTCAGAGCCCAGGTGTGGAGGGAATCCCGGGGCTCATTTTCCTCATCTTACCTTGGCCTTTAGGACTCATTTCTCATAGGGTTTAGGATGCAAGTGGAAGGGTAATTGAGCTCCTTTACTTGAGTTTTAAACTCACTGTGGGAAACAGCTTTTAGCCACAGTCCCTACATTGTGGGGTTCTATACAATTTATCATGGCCTTTCTCCTTTCTTCCCTTCTCCTCATTTCTTGGCAGAATTTTCTCAGAGCCCCCAAATCCGGGGCTCTTCACTTCTGGAGGTTGGGATGGCAGAAACGGTGAGCTGCGAGGTGGCTAGGGTGTTCCCAGCCGAAGAGGTAATGATCCACATGTTCCTGGGAGACCAGGAGCTTAGCCCCTTTCTCTTCTGGGAGGGAGACACAATATGGGCCAATGCCACCGTTCAGGCCATGGAGATTGGTGATCAGGAGCTGTCTTGCCTTACATCTCTGGGTCCAGTGGAACAGAAAACAAGTCAGCCAGTGTATGTCTATAGTAAGTGACCTGCCTCTTCCCTTCCCTTGAAGGTTCTCAGCCATTGAAAACTTCCATAGTAAAGGCTTGGTTATTCAGCTGCAGGTGTCCCCATGAACCAAAGTGAACGCTGGTCTTCGTCTTCCTCAGATAAGTGCAGGGACGCATTGAGGCAGCAGTTCTATCCAGCCATCGCCCTGTTTCCTTAGACCATCCTACTGACAGAGTGATTATGGATGCTTGAACTTATTCCTAGGTACAGTGATGAGAGGTGAGAAAGAAATCTGTAAGATGAAAAGACATCTTGTTCTCCTTGCCACAGAGGCACAGCCAAATAGGCTCATGTGCCTTTTGTTATGAGAAGCTCTCAAATTTCCAAAACCATCTCATTGCTCCTGCCAGTCAGCATAGAAGCAGTAATGGTATCCAAAGCCTTTCCCTTCTTGTCTGCCTACCCAAGGGGTACCACCAGCAGCTGAGTACAGAAGTCGCTGCCAGTTTTGAGAAGTATGGTTGATTCTCTTTTTCCTTTCCTTACAGGCTTTCCTCCACCAATCCTGGAGATGGAAGAAATGTACCCACTGGCAGGGACAGAAATTAATGTGACCTGCTCGGGGCATATTTTAACATCCCCCAGCCCTACTCTGCAGCTTCAGGGAGCCCCAGATCTTCCTGCACCTGGGGAGCCTGCCTGGCTTTCACTTAATGCCAGTGAGGAAGATGATGGCCGGAATTTATCCTGTGAGGCCTTTTTGGAGGTTCAGGGTCAGCAGTTGAGCAAAACCACTGTGATCCAACTCCATGTCTTGTGTGAGTAGAAGCCTGATCTTTCTTGTCAAAATATGGATGTTAGTCTCACATTTCCAGAGATCTTAGCCAATAGCTGCATTGTTAGAGTTGCCACATTTTTCTCATTAAAAAAGAAAATCAAAGGAAAAAATAAAAAGTAAAGCTCTGCAAGCTTACCTTACCCATAGGAAAAGGAATAGGGAGAAACCTGGGGGAAACTGGAACAAAAGAGAAAGTGATCAGGCTGAGGGCCAAAGACTGAGAACACAGGGAGTAAAAACAGCTGGAGCCTATGCTGAGGAGGGTAATTTCTTCATGAAAACTTGTATTTTGAAAAGTAGAAAAATCCTTGTCTCTGGGTTCACCCCTGCCCATGATATCCCTCACAGAGAAGGAAAGATGAGGAGCAAGGACCCCAGGACCACCACCAAGCAAGCTCATTTACCCATTAAAATGCCCTGTTACATCTCAGATTCATCCAGGGAGGAAAAAGTGTAGTTCAAAGCAGGGAACTGATGGTCCTCCCCTTGGGAAAGGAAGCTGTTGGGTGGAGGGGACACATCATTTGGGTAGGGGAGGGAGAGAGAGCTATGCATGGCGGTCATGAGGAAGCGTGGCACACTGAACTGACTCCTCTGGGGACTATCTTTCCAGACAAGCCACGATTTGAGGAATCTGGTTGCCCTGGCAACCAGACCTGGCTGGAAGGGATGGAGCAGATGCTTGCCTGTGTCCCAAAGGGAAACCCGACACCAGTCTTGATGTGTACCTGGAATGGCACAGTCTTTGACCTTGAAGTGCCACAGAAGGCAACCCAGAACCACTCTAGAACCTACTGCTGCACAGCCACCAACCAGCTGGGCTCTGTCAGCAAAGACATCGTGGTCCTTGTTAAAGGTGACTGCGGCTCCCCTGCTGCCAGGCCCAGGGTGGAAATCCCTCAGGGGGTTGGGACTCTTAAGGAGACAAGAAAGAGCTCAGTGGGCTGGGGAGGGTGAGGCTGACACGTAAGCCTGGTGGGCTGGGGCAGGGTGATTCTCCTGCCTGCTAACCCTCCCATTTCTCTTGTCTTCCGTGCTTCGGCAGGATTGGATGAAGGGGTCAGTTCTACCGTCTTGGTGATTATTATTGTCGCCCTTGTAGTGGGTGTGATCACCTTAGCACTATCGGCCCTGCAAAGTGGAGAGGAGGAAATTGCCCTATAGGCAGAAGGAGAAGAACAAAGAGGAAAGCCAGTTTGCTGTTCAACAAGCAGAAAAGCACAATGAACGTAATTGTTAATTAGAAAGTTACTTGGTTGAAGGCAACCTCTACCACAGGAGTTTCCTGAGGGAGGGAAGGAGTGGGTGGAAAAGAAAGGAAGATGTTATCTTCTGTTCTGTGGTCCCATAAAGCAATATTTCTGGTCCTCATCCTGTGGATCCAATCCAGCCACAAGCCCAACTCCTGTAAGAATCCAGTCCCAGTGTTCAACTAGTGAGTGGGCCTTTTGCTCCTTGTGTGTTCTTCATCAGTCCACTCTCAGATTCAGAAAAGAAGTGCCTTGTCATCCCCACTCCCACTGCCCTTTGCTCCCAAACATCAGATGGAAGAGATAGCCAGAAATATCTCTGGATATAGTGCATTTCTCATGGTTTCCTGATGACTAAATGGGAACCAATTTCTTAGTCTAGGGACCAGAGTTTGAAGGTAGTCAGTACCTAGCAAAGGGCTAGGAATTAAAAGCCAGTTCCCGCCTACATGTTACACATTCTGGGCTCCCTTAATGGGGAATTCTGGAATACTGGCTCCAGAGCTGAGCTTGGTAACATCATTAAGGCTCAGTGGCTAGTCAGGCTTCAACTCCCTAACCATCTGTTGTGTGCCCTAGAAGAGTATACAGATCATAAGAAATTCCACATTGGGTCAGACAAGCAGCTTTCCTAGCCCAGTGTTCTGTCCTTGAAGTGGAAGATAGAGTTCTTCCTTGAAATTGGGCTCTAAACGTCTCTGAATTACTCTTTAGAAATCTATTATAGAGTAAATCATCTGAGTTCATATTAAACATTTTTTTGACCTGTACAAGCTCTTAGGGTAGAATCCCAATTTATTCTCCTTTTCCATATATAAGTATATATTTTTATATGTCTGCAAACTTTCCTTTAAGCTTCAGGAGGACTCCTCATATGACGGTGTTCACCATATGATAGAGCTTCCTTTTCTGTTCATTGGAAAGATTATATTCAACCCTTAGAGAAGATATAAAGATTTCTAAAACCAATCTTTTGTCCCAAATCAGTTATGTATGGGTCATTGAAGTGTTGGATATGATAAAAATAAAAGTGATTTTACGTTATCTGAAAGTAGTTTTCTTCTGTGTGTGAAAGTTTTTATTAAGTCACATAGTTGCATTTTGAGTAAAATTTCTAAGAAAAGAATGTTCATAGCCAGCCCAGGGCAGGTGGTGCAGTAGTTCAGGAAGTAGCATTTTTGGCTTGCCTTCAAAACTGAAGTTCAGACTTCCAGATAGAGGCCAACAGCCTTCCCCAAATTGAAAACACCACCTGGAAAGAATACAGCAACAAGCATCAAAGTAAAAACAGTCTCATTCTTCCCAGACCTTCCCTGCGTCTGAGTTGTGGATTAGGTATAAAATATCCTTTGGTTTTAATATACACAAAGCAGTGGGGATACGATGGTGAACAAAGCCCTGTCCCTGCCACTAGAAGCTAGAGCTTGTCAACAGCAAAGCACAGTCCTGTGAATGGGGCCGCACAGACCCTTGGGAGAACACCTAACTCAGGGTCAAGGAAGGCTTCCGGGGAGAGCTGGGAAATACCTTGTTTGAATTTGTACAACAGCAACCCTCCAAATGACCTCTGCTTCCATTTTTCTAATTAGTAGGCACTGCTCTCTCATCGTGGGAGTAATCGCAATTATCCACTTTTCTGAATTGAGCGCTTGGGGAAGTTAAGTTAGAAAACAGGTTTGAGAAAGGAGTATAGAGTTATGTCATCCAGGAATCTTTACCCACTTCAGTGTCTTGGCATCAGCTGCATCATGTGCAGACCCCACCTCAGGAGCCTAGAGCTCCATGGAACAGTGAATCCTACACAGGAGGGAGGAACGGGTCTTTCAGGCTCTGGTCCACCTTAGTGGAGGCTTAGCCTGCTCCTGCCTTTGCTTCTCACTGCCACGTGGTGTCACTGTTGACAGCGTCCTTCCCAGCCCATACAGATCCAGATTCCTGGTGGGCTGCCGCTGATCCTCCAGGGAAGATGATCAGGTCCAGCTTAGCGGACACCTTGCATGGGGTTCTTAGAGCAGAGTACTTTGGATGCCTTGATCCCTAAGTCTCCTCAGATTTGGGTAGGCTCTTCCCCTTGTAGATTCGGAACTTCTATTTCCTTTCTCTCCCCAGAGGAGGTGGTCCCTCCTAGTCAATTCTTAAAGCACAAAGGATCTTACATTTCTTTTCCGGAACAATTGAGCTGGTCTCTGCTCACCCTACTAAGGGCAGTGTCTCCAGGAAACCCCACTCCCTGAAAGGTTTTGATCATACTCCTTTTCTGAAAATAGAGCAACCAGCTCACACTTAACTGCATTTATCCTGATTTTCTTGAGGTGAAGAGCTACCTTTAATACTCCAAAAGTTTATCCTGTTAGAAAAGTCAAGGCACTTTCTTTTAGACCTGAGAAAACACAAATCTTCAGTGGGATAATAATAACATTTACGTAATGTACAACTATATTTGGAAAGAGATGACTTAGTGCTTATAAATACACTAGCATGGTGTCATATATGTGTATTTACAAGTATTAGTTTGTATACTATATAATGATGGTGATAATCATAATAAACTGAAAGCAAGAGTCAGAAATCCATGACAACCACTGGTAATGTGTATGAGCAAAAGTCACACACATCATTTTTCCACTGTGTTCGCTCTTCCTCTTTTTCTACTCTGTTTTCTTTCCTCTACATTTTCCTTTTTTTTTTTTTTAAGTTTATGTTCCCTAAGATTTAGGACTACTGGTAGGATGACCAGTTGTCCCAGTTTGCATAGAGCTGAGAGGGTCCTGCAATGAATCTTTTGATGCTAAAATTGGAAAAGTCTGATACAAACTAGGAAGAATTATTCATTCTAATACTAGTATCCCTCAAAATGTTTCTCAGCTTTGCCAGGGCATTCTGACTCAAAGAAGTCACAAAACAGTATCATTTTTGCTTCTCCCAAAAGCCCAGGGCCTAGAAATCTGAGGAGGACTCATGAAGAAAGGGAAAAGTATCAGTTCTCTCAAATGTATATAAAAGGACAAAGGTCACTGTATGTATTTCAGCAATAATGATGTAAAGAATTCAGGATGGCCATTTCAGGTTAAACTTAAAATATTAAAGGAAGTCAGGAAAACATTATTCCAAAGGGTCTAGGATTACTGGAGCTCTATCTATTGAATTCTTTCTTATGTACATCTCACTAATCATGGCGAAGTTGTTTTCATTAAAAAATATTTAAAAAATTTTAAAATTATGCATTAGGATGTAATATACAACATAGTGACTATATTTAACACTGTACTGTTATTTGAAAGTTGCTAAGAGAATGGATCTTAAAAGTTTTTATCACAGGACTTCCCTGGTGGTCTAGTGGTTAAGAGTTCACCATCCAATGCAGGAAATTTGGGTTTGATCCCTGGTTGGGAGCTAAGATCCCACGTGCCTAGAGGTCAAAATACCAAAACATAAAATGGAAGCAATATTTTTACAAACTTAGTTAAGACTTTGAAAATGATCCATATTAAAAAAAAGTCTTTAAAAACTGTTCTCATCACAAGAAAAAAATTTGTAATCATGTATGCTGACAGATTTTAGCTAGACTTATTGTGATCACTTCACAATACATACAAATATGAGCTCATTATATGAAACATACATATATCTTATGTATTAAAAAATATATAAACTAATGCATTATATGAAACTAATATAATGTTTTATGTCAATTATACCTCAATGTGAAGATTTAAATTGAGGTAAAATATACATAACATTTACTGCACACTCATATTGTTGTGTAACCCGTCCCCCAGAACTCGTTTTCATTTTGCAAAACTAAAAGCTTGTTAAGCAGCTCCCTGTTGACCCTCCTCCCAGTCCCTGGTAACCAGCATTCTACTTTCTGTCTCTATGAATTTGACTACTCTAAGTACTTCATATGCAATGACTCATCTAATATTTGTCTTTTTGTTCCTGGCTTATTAGAACTTTTAAAATTGACTGGTTGTGGACTTCCCTGATGGTCCAGCCTTCCATTGTAGGGTGCGCAAGTTTGATACCTGGTCAGGGAGCCAAGATCCCACAAGCCTCCTGGTCTACAAATCAAAACATGAAACAGAAGGAATATTGTAACAAATTCGATAAAGACTTTAAAAATGATTTTTAAAAAGCCTATTTATTTTTAAAAAATAAATAGAAAATTAAATTTGGCTAGAACTGGAAACAGAAAGTGCCAAAACTGGCCCAGGTCTCTCATCTCCTTTTGTTCCTTTTTACCAAGCTCACATGTGGACATGTGCAATTCATCTTTGTGGTTCCAACTCAGTAATTCTCCACCTTTTCACTCAGGGAGCATTTAAAAATTGTCTTGTCCAGGTTCCACTCCCAGATTCATTAAATATAGAATCTCAAGGAGTGAAGGCTACTGCAACCATCCCAGGCATTCTAATTTGCATTCAAGATTGCCATCCAGTGCCTAGCTGGAGAGCTGAAAGGCAGATGTGTGTGTGTGTGTGCTGTGTGCTTAGGTGCTTGCTGCTGCTAAGTTGCTTCAGTCGTGTCCGACTCTGTGCGACCCCATAGACGGCAGCCCATGAGGCTCCCCCGTCCCTGGGATTCTCCAGGCAAGAACACTGGAGTGGGTTGCCAGTAGCTTAGCTGTTTGCAACTCTTTGCAACCCCGTGGACTTCAGCCTATCAGGTTCCTCTGTCCATGGGGATTCTCCAGGCAAGAATACTGGAGTGGGTTGCCATGCCCTTCTCCAGGGAATCTTCCAGACCCAGGGATCGAACCCAGGTCTTCTGTGTCTCCTGCATTGCAGGTGGATTCTTTACCACTGAGCAACCTGGGGAGCCTCTGTGAGGCCCTCCTAAATCCAAAATTCCATGATTTTTATTTATTTATTTTGGCTGCACTGGGTCTTAGCTGTGGCATGTGGGATCTTTTTAGTTGCAGCATGTAGAATCTAGTTCCCTGACGAGGGATCAAACCAAGGCCCCCTGCATTTGGAGCTTGGGGTCTTAGCCACTGCACCACCAAGGAAGTCCCCCAAAGTCCATGATTTTAAAGTCAGACAATTAAAGACTGACCTGAAGCAGAGGGATGGTTTCTGAGCTAAGAAATGGAGCTCCAGGGTTCTGATTGTTCCAACTTTCAACCATTCCCCAAGTATATTTACATTAATTACTATATGTAAGCTATCCCAAGTGAATACACGTGTGTGCCATTTGGAAGAAAATTCATTACAGCATGTAAGAACTTCCTAAAAAGCTTTTAAGGAAGACTTGCTGATTATTTTCATTGTAAAAGAATTATTGATTTTGTAGCATCATGTTTTCAGGGAAGGCAATGGCACCCCACTCCAGTACTCTTGCCTGGAGAATCCCATGGATGAAGGAGCCTGGTAGGCTGCAGTCCATGGGGTCGCTGAGAGTTGGACACGACTCAGTGACTTCACTTTCATTTTCACTTTCATGCATTGGAGAAGGAAATGGCAACCCACTCCAGTGTTCTTGCCTGGAGAATCCCAGGGACGGAGGAGCCTTGTGGGCTGCCATCTGTGGGGTCGCACAGAGTCGGACACGACTGAATCAACTTAGCAGCAGCAGCAGCAGCAGCAGCAGCGTGTTTTACAAATATGGATAGAAATAACAAAACATAAGAGAAAAATAAAAAGGAGAGATAAATTAACCCGCAATTTTAGTTGGAGATTTTAAAACTCATTTTTCAGTATTTAAGGAAATAAATAGGCTGCCTTCCCCAAAATCATCTTTATTGTTAATTTCTTAATTTTCATTAGAGGACATCCTCCATATTAATTCAATATTGTTAAATGCTTTGATACTTGTTTTATGTTCCTGAAATACTTGGAAATTAAGCAACATAATTCTAAATTGCCATAGTCAAAGAAGAAATCCCAAATAAATTTGGAAAATATTTGAACTTGAGGATAATGAAATCACAAAATATCAAAATTTGTAGCATGTAGCTAAAGCACTGATTAAAGGGAAACTTGTACCTTTAAATCTTATATTTGAAAAGAATAAAGCTGTAAAGTTAGTAATCTAAAAATCCACTTAAAGAATATAGGCTTTTAAAGAAGAAAACTGAAAGTGTGTAGTAAAGTAGAAATAATAAAGTTATGAGCAAAGTTTAACAGACAATAGAGTTACTTTGAACATGTAAGCATTAATTTATTGATCACTAGTTACTTAGCCAAGGTGCTTAGGTGACTAAAAACAACTTTAAAACTGCCCTTTGAAGTGTATTTAGAAAGAAAAAAGAAAGAAACATTCAGGCTGCCATTAGGGAAGCAGAATGTGATTCAATTCCTTTGGAAAACCACAGAGCACCCCCCAGTTCAAAGCAAAAATAGCTGAAGCTTCTTGCATTCTGTAATGTTGTCAATCACTTTAGAAGCCTCATTTCATTTACTCCTCACCCAAGCCTTATAAGGCAATACATTATTATCTCTGTTTTGTAGGTGAGAAACTGGGTCTCGGGGAGGTTAAGTAATTTCTCCCTGAGCATAAGTTCAAGTCTAGGTCTTTCTGATTCTTTCCCTTATTCCAAGTTATCCCAATCCATTCCTCTAATAACAGATTGCTCACTGACTGCTTGAAGAGCAAATGTGTTTGGGTTAAATTTTTCCCTTAAAATGTTTTCAATATGAATTAATTGCCAATGTTTAAACATTTGATTTTACATGAAAATCTGGATACCCTGTCTCTCTCGAAGAATCAGAAGGTCTGGCAGCCCTGCATCTGAGCTTTTTTATTTTTTTATTTTTTTTATTTGGCTGAGTCAGGTTGCAGCACTTGGGATCTTTAATTTCAGCATGAGGGATCTAGTTCTCCAACCAGGAGTTGAACCTGGGCCTCCTCCATTGGAAGTACAGAACCTTACACACTGAGCCACCAAGGAAGTCCCCTGAGGTCTTTTTAAAAATATATCTATTTAGTTTTGACTGTGCTGGGTGTTGGTTGCTACAAGAGGGCTTTCTCTAGTTGCAGTGAGCGGGGACTTCTCTACTTTTAGTTGTGGTGAGCAGGCTTCTCATTGAGTGGCTTCTCTTGTTGCAGAGCACAGGCTCTAGTCGTGAGGGCTTCGGTAGCTGTGATATACATGCTTAGTTGCCCTGAGGCATGTGGAATCTTCCCAGATCAGGGATTGAACCCATGTGCCCTGCATTGGCATGTGGATTCTCAACCACTGGACCACCAGGAAGTCCTCCTGCAGTCCTGAATGCAGGATAAGGCAATGTCCCAAGGCTGGATGGGCTGCATGCATCCTTAGCTGGGGCCTGAGACTTTAGGCTGCCCTGGTTCCTACCCCTCTGGGCTATATCCTTCACAAGCAGGCTAAGGGCTGGTTGCTATTTCTCCCTTCACAGGCAGCCCTTGCCACTTATGTATATGACCTGCCTGGCACCTGTTGGCACTGAATTTGCAACCCCTCATTTAGAACTGGGTCCCAGGTGGTGCTAGTGGTAAAGAACCCGCCTGTCATTGAGGAGACATAAGAGACGCTGGTTCAGTCCCTGGGTCGGGAAGATCCCCTGGAAGAGGAAATGGAAACTCACCCCAGTATTCTTGAATGGAGAATCCCATGGACAGAGGAGCCTGGCAGGCTGCAGTCCATGGGGTTGCAAATAGTCGGACAAGACTGAAGCAACTTAGCATGTAGCCATGCATTTAGAATCTCTCTTCCACATCTCTTGCCCCAGTTCAGATCCCAAACATTCTGGTCCTATTGGTCCCAAAGCCATTTTTGCATGGTTCCCATTTCCCACAGGGCTTTCCTGATGGCTCAGAGAGTAAAGAATCTGCCTGCAATGCAGGAAACTCAGGTTTGATCCTTGGGTTGGGAAGATCCCCTGGGGAATAACAACCCACTCCAGTATTCTTGCCTGGAGAATCCCATGGACAGAGGAGCCTGGCAGGCTACAGTCCATGGGCTCACAAAGAGCTGGACACAACTGAGTGACTAACACACACACATTTCCCAAGGGTAATTGGGCTAAGCGTGTAGTCACCTTAAAATTTCTGCACAAAACTGATTCTACGATTTCTCTCATTACTTCCTCACATGTTGGAGGCATTTTCTCTCCCTCTGTACTTAATAGCTTGTCTTGCTTTAATTTCTTCCCACTCTTGGAGGCTAGGTTTGGTTTGGTGGGTTGATGAGGGAGGGAGAAACCGCTCCAAGTACTTTAAGGGGTGGGATTGAAGGGGGAGCCCTCCTGAGCTATGAGTGTCCTATGAGTGGGGGTGGAACTAAGGACCAGGGGCGTGGACAGGATGTGTCACAGAGAAGGGGATGTGCTTGCTTCTTTCTGGCCCAGGAGGAACCGGGTCAATTATTCAGCACCTGGGTACCCATAGAGCCCACAGCATCCCTGCTATTGTCTTCCCAATCCTTCCCTTTGCTGTCCTGCCCCACCCCACCCCCCAGAATAGAATGACACCTACTCAGACAATGTGATGCAATTTCCTCGTTTTATTAGGAAAGGACAGTGGGCACTGGAGTGGCACTTCCAGGGTCTAGGAAGGCACGGGGGAGGGGTAACAACAGATGGCTGGCAACTAGAAGGCACAGCTGGCCTCCCCAAAGCGGCGACACTTCATGACCCGCAGGTACGTCTCCGTCTTGTGCAGGTCCTTCCGGAAGCAGGAGAGCAGACCATAGTTCTTGAGCAGCGCGTCGTCACTGCGCATGTTTGTGTCAAACTTGTCATAGGTCTGTTTGAGGATCTGCCCAGCCCGGGGGGTGCCATCTTCCAGCTCCTGCCAAGGGAGGGAGAGACAGAGAGGCCGAAGGGCCCTCAGGAGTGGCTCCCTCCTGCCCGCTCTATTCTTCCACCCTCCCCTGTAGGCTTGGAGAAGGGCAAGGAAGGAGGTTTCAAAAGAGGAAAAGGTTTCTCCTGGGTCAAGGCTGGACTGCTAGAAAGAGAGAGAGAGCAGGGATCTCTCTCCCCGAGCCCACGTGTGTTCTCCTGGCTAAGTCAGGAGAGGGTGGGCATGGCCCCCAGCATGGAAGGGACCCACAACGCCATCCTCACCCGCATCAGGGCCAAGATGCCTTCCTCCAGGTCCTTCAGCTTCTCATAGACACGGTCCGAGGTGCCAAACACCAGGCTGTTGGTGAAGACTCTGCTGAGGAACTGCAGGGGCCCGAGCCATGACTGGATGAGGAGCAGTGAGATGCGAAGCAGCTCCAAGTCCTGCTGGCAGATGGGTGGTTGGTGGGTGCCGCGGGCTCAGGGCAGCCCTGCAAGAGCGGCCTCTGCCTGAGGACCTCCTGCCACCACCGCCAACCATCATCCTCCACTGCCATCCAACACCCTCTGCCACCTCGGGGAGAAGGCCGCCCCAGGCCCTGTGCGGAGAGCTGGGGCTGCCTACTTAGGATGAAGGAGGTCCCCTGTTCCTCGGTCCTAGTGGCCACTCACTGATTTCTGCTGGGCCTCGTTCTTGCCCGTGGGGGCCGGGATGGTTTCGGAGACGCAGAAGGCAACCTGGGTGTTCTGGATGGAGTATCTCTGTCCCTCCGGGA
>SJXQ01012840.1:685351-703866 GCA_006408695.1 Aepyceros melampus
TTCAGAACCCTCCCCACCCCACACACCCCCGTTTCTGCTCCCCTGACCACATCCTTACTTGGATAAAATATCACTGAGCTCCTCAGTTCCCTCCCACTGTGTGGAGGGGGCGCGGACTCACCCCTGCCTGCCTCCCACCCCTAGGACGCATCCCTGGGGAGCTTACAAACTCTTTGAAGGTGTCAGCAGCCAGCTGATGCAGGTGCTGAGCCCGGAGCACAGCGTTGGCAAACAGGCCGGACAAGGACATGGCTGGGAAGGCGCCCACCACCTGAGTCCAGGGCAGGCAGAGCAGGGCGAAAGCCAGGAGCAGGGAGGTCCGGGGGCCTAGGGAGAGACCAGGAGGGCCGTGACGGAGGGGCCCAGGGAACTAGACGCCTGATCTCCTGCCAGCCCCAGCCTGCCCTTCCCTTCAGGGACTGAGAATGTTTCAGACTTGGCCAAATGTCTGGGTGTAGATACCTGTGTTCACATTCGGAAGCCCTAAAACCCAAAGCTGTGGACACATCCATCGGCAGGGCCCCCCACCATCACCCCCTTAGGACACGCTAATGGAGGGGATTTTCGTGAGCTTACCTGCAGCCATCATAGCTGGTGAGCAGGACCCTGAGTCGTCTGGTGAACTGGGTCCTGGGCTCCTGGAATTGGTCCCTGCTGGGCCCTTTTTATACCCTGGCTTCTTCTCTCTCTCCCTTTCCCCCCACCTGTGTGCTCTATACATTTATGCAAGGACCACTGGCAACCTGTGCTAATGGATAATTTAGAACCTCCTCTCACTCATCCTGTTCCCGTTCCTTCTCTGGGGTCATGTCCCCCAGGCTTGTCATCGTCCCCTCTCCACTGCCAACAGCCTGAGGGCTATGCACACAGGGTCTCAGCTTGAGAGCCCACCTCATATGTTTTCTTTTTAAGAGGGAGGTAGCAGAAGCGAACAGGCTTCCCAGGTGGCTCAGCCATAAAGAATCCAGCTGCAAATGCAGGAGACTCAGGTTCAATCCCTGGGTCAGAAAATACCCTGGAGAAGAGAATGGTAACCCACTCCAGTATTCTTGCCTAGAAAATCCCAAGGTCAGGGGAGCCTGGCAGGCAACAGTCTCAGTTCAGTTCAGTTGCTCAGCTGTGTCTGACTCTTTGCGACCCCAGGAATGTAGCACACCAGCCTCCCTGTTCATCACCAACTCCTAGAACTTGCTCAAACTCATGTCCATTGAGTCAGTGATGCCATCCAACCATCTTACCCTTTGTCGTCCCCTTCTGCTGCCTTCAATCTTTCCCGGCATCAGGGTCTTTTCAAATGAGTCAGTTCTTTGCATCAGGTGGCCAAAGTATTGGCGTTTCATCTTCAACATCAGTCCTTCCAATGAATATTCAGGACTGATTTCCTTTAGGATGGATTGGTTTGATCTCCTTGCTGTCCAAGGGACTCTCAAGAGTCTTCTCCAACACCACAGTTTAAGTGTCTCTTTTGAACTTCAGCGCTCAGCTTTCTTTATAGTTCAACTCTTACATCCATACATGACTACTGGAAAAACTGTAGCTTTGACTTAGATGGATCTTTGTTGGTAAAGTAATGTTTCTACTTTTTAGTATGCTGTCTAGGTTTGTCATTGCTTTTCTTCCAAGGAGAAAGCATCTTTTAATTTCATGGCTTCAGTCACCATCAGCAGTGATTTTGGAGCCCCCAAAATAAAGTCTCTCACTGTTTCCATTGCTTCCCCATCTATTTGCCATGAAGTGATGGGACCAGATGCCATGATCTTCGTTTTTTGAATGTTGAGTTTTAAGCCAACTTTATCACTCTCTTCTTTCAGTTTCATCAAGAGGCTCTTTAGTTCTTCACTTTCTGCCATAAGGGTGGTGTCATCTGCATATCTGAGGTTATTGATATTTCTCCCAGCAATCTTGATTCTAGCTTGTGCTTCATCCAGCCTGTCATTTCACACGATGTACTCTGCATATAAGTTAAATAAGCAGGGTGACAATATACAGCCTTGACATACTCCTTTCCCAGTTTGGAACCAGTCGGTTGTTCCATGTCTGGTTCTAACTGTTGCTTCTTGACCTGCATACAGATTTCTCAAAAGTCAGGTAAGGTAGTCTGGTATTTCCATCTCTTTAAGAATTTGCAACAATTTGTCAAAGGCTTTTCAACAGTCAAATGCTTTGGTATAGTCAATAAAAGAAGTAGATGTTTTTCTGGAACTCTCTTGCTTTTTCTATGATCCAACAGATGTGGGCCATCTGATCTCTGGTTCCTCTGCCTTTTCTAAATCCACCTTGAACATCTGGAATTTCATGGTTCACATACTGTTGAAGCCTGGCTTAGAGAATTTTGAGCATTACTTTGCAAGCGTGTGAGATGAGTGTAATTGTGTAGTAGTTTGAACATTCTTTGGCATTGTCTTTCTTTGGGACTGGAGTGAAAACTGACCTTTTCCAGTCCTGTGGCCCCTGCTGAGTTTTCCAAATTTGCTCGTATATTGAGTGCAGCACGTTAAAGGATCATCTTTCAGGATTTGAAACAGCTCAACTGGAATTCCATCACTTCCACCAGCTTTGTTCATAGTGATGCCTTCTAAGACCCTCTTGACTTCGCATTCCAGGATGTCTTACTCTAGGTGAATGATCACACCGTCATGGTTATCTGGGTCATGAAGGTTTTTTTTGTATAGTTCTTCTGTGTATTCTCTCCACCTCTTCTTATTATCATCTGCTTCTATTAGGTCCATACCATTTCTGTCCTTTACTGTGCCTGTCTTTGCATGAAATGTTCCCTTCGTATCTCTAATTTTGTTGAAGAGATCTCTAGTCTTTCCTATTCTATTGTTTCCCTCTATTTCTTTGCATTGATCACTGAGGAAAGTTTTCTTATCTCTCCTTGCTATTCTTTGGAACTCTGTATTCAAATAGGTATCTTTCCTTTTCTCCTTTGCTTTAGCTTCTCCTCTTTTCTCAGTTAAGCCCTCCTCAGACAACCATTTTGCCTTTTTGCATTTCTTTTTCTTGCGTATGGTCTTGATCTCTGCCTCCTGTACAATGTCATGAACCTCCATCCATAGTTCTTCAGGCACTCCGTCTATCAGATCTAATCCCTTGAATCTATTTCTCTCTTTTACAGTACAATTGTAAGGGATTTGATTTAGGTCATACCTGAATGGTCTAGTGCTTTTCCCTACTTTCTTCAACTGAAGTCTGCATTTGGAATAAGGAGTTCATGATCGGAGCCACAGTCAGCTTCCGGTCTTGTTTTTGCTGACTGTGTAGAGTTTCTCCATCTTTGGCTGCAAAGAATATAATCAATCTGATTTCGGTGTTGACCATCTGGTGATGGCCATGTGTAGAGTCTTCTCTTGTATTGTTGGAAGAGGGTGTTTGCTATGACCAGTGCATTCTCTTTGCAAAACTCTGTTAGCCTTTGCCCTGCTTCACTTTGTATTCCAAGGCCAAATTTACTTGTTACTCCAGGCAACTCTAACTCATGAACCACAGCCTTGTCTAACTCAGTGAAACTATGAGCCATGCTGTGTAGGGCCACCCAAGACAGATGAGTCATGGTGGAGAGTTCTGACAAAACGTGGTCCACTGGAGAAGGGAATGGCAGACCACTTCTGTATTCTTGCCTTGAGAACCCCATGAACAGTATGAAAGTTCAAAAAGATATGACACTGAGCAATGAACTCCCCAGGTCAGTAGGTGCCCAGTATGCTACTGGAGATCAGTGGAGAAATAACTCCAGAAAGCAGGAAGAGATGGAGCCAAAGCAAAAATGGCACCCAATTATAGATATGATTGGTGATGGAAGTAAAGTCCAATGCTGTAAAGAACAATATTGCATAGGAACCTGGAATATCAGGTCCATGAATCAAGGTAAATTGGAAGTGGTCAAACAGGAGATGGCAACAGTGAACATCAACATCAACATAGATATCAGTGAAAAATGGACTGGAATGGGTGCATTTAATTCAGATGACACATGTCTACTACTGTGGTCATGTATGGATGTGAGAGTTGGACTGTGAAGAAGGCTGAGCGCAGAAGAGTTGATGCTTTTGAACTGTGGTGTTGGAGAAGACTCTTGAGAGTCCCTTGGACTGCAAGGAGATCCAACCAGTCCATTCTGAAGGAGATCAACCCTGGGATTTCTTTGGAAGGAATGATGCTAAAGCTGAAACTCCAGTACTTTGGCCACCTCATGCAAAGAGTTGACTCATTGGAAAAGACTCTATACTGGGAGGGATTGGGGGCAGGAGGAGAAGGGGACGACCAAGGATGAGATGGCTGGATGGCATCACTGACTCGATGGACGTGAGTCTGAGTGAACTCCGGGAGTTGGTGATGGACAGGGAGGCCTGGCGTGCTGCGATTCATGGGGCTGCAAAGAGTCAGACATGACTGAGCGACTGAAATGAACTAAACTGAACTATGGGCAAGAATCCCTTATAAGAAATGGAGTAGCCCTCACAGTCAAAAGAAGAGTCAGAAATGAAGTACTTGGATGCAATCTCAAAAATGACAGAATGATCTCTGTTCATTTCCAAGGCAACCCATTCAATATCACAGTAATCCAAGGCTATGCCCCGACCAGGAATGCTGAAGAAGCTGAAATTGTACGGTTCTGTGAAGACCTACAAGCCCTTCTAGAACTAACACCCAAAAAAGATGTCCTTTTCATCATAGGAGCTGCAGTCTATGTGGCCTCAAAAGAGTCGGACCCACGACTAAGCTCCTAAACAACAACAAGCAGAAGGGAGTATCCGGAGCCCAGGCACAACTCTGGGAGGGTGTCATTGTGGGGTTGTTCCCCAGGTGAGGGAGGCCCGAGCTGGTCCCTTGAAGGAAGTGTTATCTCAGGATGGATGTATCTTGAGAGCTATGTGGATGCTTCCTCACTCTCTACCCACTTCCTCCTCCCTGCAATGCTCCTCTCCATCCACCAGAGAGAATGTGTGTTTGGGGAAATGGAGCCAAGGATAGCAATAGAGTCTGAGGTTTCTGGGCACGAGTTCCTCCTTCGCTCCATCACCTTCCTCCTGCCACCTGTTCCAGACTGAGGTGGGTGCAGTGCTAACCCGTGACCATTAGAGGGCTTCAGCCCCACACGCCCCTCTTCCTGAACGCCCTCGCTCTGGCAGGTGGGTGGGGGCAAAGGACAGAAACTTGAGGCAGAGCCCCTACTCCTCGGATGTGCTGCAGAAATCCCAGGAACAGACACTGACCACAAGTGCTTGCTCTTGTAGCCCTGTTACATCACAGAATCTCAGCTGGAAGAGCCCTTGAAGGCTTGAGTCCCACCCCCAGCACTGGAGCATAGTTAGTTAGTTAGTTAGTTCAGTCACGCAGTCATGTCCGACTCTTTGCGACCCCATGAATCGCAGTACGCCAGGCCTCCCTGTCCATCACCAACTCCCGGAGTTCACCCAGACTCACGTCCATTGAGTCTGTGATGCCATCCAGCCATCTCATCCTCGGTCGTCCCTTTCTCCTCCTGCCCCCAATCCCTCCCAGCATCAGGGCCTTTTCCAATGAGTTAACCCTTCGCATAAGGTGGAGCATAGCATCCTGAAAAATCACTCTCTCTAGTCATTGTAGTCTCCTCCCAGTCTTTCTCCTCCTCCTTTTAGCATCTGTATAGAGCTTATCAGGCTATGAAAAGCATGCCCATGCAGCCCCACATTAGACCTTCAGGACCATCTTGTGAAGGAGGTATGGTTATCACCCCCATTTTACAGAGGGGGAGACTGAGACTCAAAGAGGCATACTTACAAGAGCTACTTCAGCCAAGACAGCAAATCTCCAAATGCTTACTCTTCTTGTTGCAGCACTCCAGGTCCTTTCTTCAAAGCAGACTGAGTGGGCACCAGTCTGTTTTTAGCTTCCTGATCACAAGGATCCTGCCTCTAGTCACAAGAGTCTCTGCCTCATTTTGTCCTCCCTTCAGAGCTTGTCATTTTCCAGGTAAGACCAGCCCAGAGACATGGGATGTGTGGCAGAGACCACACAGCAAGGCAAGGCCTGAGTTAGGAAGGCTAGAACTACAAACTTCCCACCTCTTGGTGCCCAGAGTTGGGGGCTATTTCAGCATCCAAAAGTCACCAACTTTGAATTGTCCCCAAGGATAAGAGCAGGAAAAAACATATTCCCCTCCATTTAAACCTTCCACCCCTTGAGTCTAAATACATTTAGCACTTGACCCTGTGGGAAAGCAAGAAAGAAGCAAACCTTTTTAGAGGTGGTTGGTGATGGTGTTGCCAACCAATGTTGAAAAGTTTACCCTTGTGGTCCAGAACTTGAGGGCTTGCACCTTGTGACCTCCCCCTTTTAAGACCAGTAGAGCTCTCTTTTTTCCCCCATCATTCGTGAACCATCACCCAACCGTGCCTCTGATTCTATATCTGCTACCAAGGGCACTGGGACCTGTGGGAACTGTCCCAGGCTCAACTGTAGGAGGACCAGAGGGGAGTGTCATGAAAGAAACAGTCTCTGGGACTTCCCTGGTGGTCTAGTGGCTAAGACTCCATGCTCCCAATGCAGGGGTCCTGGGTTCAATCCTTGGTGGAGGAACTCAATCCCACATGCTGCAACTAAAGATTCTGCAAGCCGCAATTAAGACCCCGTGCAGCCAAATAAATAAAAGAAATTTATTTAAAGAAAGAAAGAAACTGGCTCTGATGAAGGTAGAGCCACAGGAAAAGTGTGTGCTCAGGCACTCAGTCATGTCTGACTCTTTGCAACGCTATGGACTGTAGCCCACCGGGCTCCTATGTCCATGGGATTTCCCAGGCAAGAATACTGGAGTGGGTTGCCATCTCCATTCCAGGGGATCTTCCCGACCCAGGGAGTGAACGCACGTCTCCTGCGTTGGCAGGTGGGTTCTTTACCTCTGTGCTGCCTGGGAAGCCCACAGGAAAGGAGAGGACGCCCCTTTCCTTTACTTCTGGTGCCACCAAAGGGGAGGAGCCAGGCAGAAAGTGGGGGAGGGTCTCCGAGCCCCACACAGCATTCTACCTCTTCTGCCACTTCTTCCTTCTAGGCCACCCGGGGGAAGCAGCGCTGAGGTGGAAGCTCTCATGACGGGCTTCTAGTTAATACCAGGGGGACTAGTACGTGAGCTGTGGACCACAGGAGAAGCCTCAGGCCTTCCCTAGGAGTGAGGGTACTGGAGCCCGAGTTGGGGATCGCTCGAGAGCCACACAAGGTGGGCACCGTAAGCAGTGGTGACTCCAGGCAGGGGACTGCCAAGAACAGGTGGGACCAGTCAGAGCAGGGGAGTATCTCCTCTCACCAGCCCACTCTGGTTGGCCCACAGGATCCTGGGGGCCCCTGGGATACACCTTTCTCAGAACTGCAAGGTGTGGGGGTGGATACTGGTGATCCTCTTCTCTATAAGGTCTTTTTCAGGCTTTTTTGTAATGAAGACACACACATAAGTCATTGCTAGTAGAAGATAAACTTTGAATTAGACTTGGGATTTTCCTGCCCATGCTAGGGAGTCACTCACCCTTTCCTGGGGCATGACCTGGGGCCAGATCCCCAGCTTCTCCAGCTTCAGAGACTGCCGGACAATGGCCTCTGCATGGTGGCTGGTGGGCAGAGGTGTGATCAGCATCTCCAGGGCCAGGCCCATAGGGTTAGAGATGAATTCCCCCATCATCCTGGAATCCGAGAATTTCAGCATGTTTGGTAGCCCTTCATCTTTTCAGATTCGATTGTCTCTGGGGTTCTCTGTACCCATCATGGATACTCACAGATTTACTCTTGATCTGAGTGTTAGTTGCTCAGTCATGTCTGACTCTTCAAAACCCCATGGACTGTAGCCCACCAGGCTCCTCTGTCTGTGGAATTCTCCAGGCAAGAATGCTGGAGCGGGTTGCCATTTCCTCCTCCAGGGGATCTTCCCAACCCAGGGATCAAACCCAGGTCTCCTGCACAGCAGGTAGATTCTTTCTGTCTGAACCACCAGGAAAGCCCACTCTTGATCTGAAAGTGGCCTCTTTCAGGTTTCAAGAACCTCCCCAAGGTTCAAGTCCACTTGGCTTGGGGCCATCTCATTATTTAGAGTCATACTTGCCCTGGTCTTCGAGAGAGCTGCAAAGGGACTGGAGGCAGCTCTCTCAATTTCTCTCTGTCACTTGAGGTCCATGCTCCCCATCTCTTCCTCTGTTCTGCCTTCCTTGAATCCAGAGGCTGGGATTGCCCCCAGGATATGCACTGTCAGGAGCCAGCGTGAGGAATCCCACCCGCGACAGAGTCACGAGGCACACTCAGATGGTAGAGCAATCTGAGTCATCAGATTTCTCCCTGGTTATTCCTGAAGCATGTGCCCCAATAATAAAAATTTGTTCTGTATTTGTCTGTTTCTCCACTGTTCTCTGCCAGTTTCTTGGAAAGAGTTAATTCAAAGCTTTAGCTTCCTGCATTTGAAAGGAGTGTTTCAGCCCAACCCCCCTTTGATAATTCTATAGCTTGCCTAAACAGGTTCCTCTGACCTTTTACAAGCTTGTGAATTGCTCGCAACCCCCAGCTGTGAGGGGCAAAAGGGCCTTGAAGTGTTTTAAAGTTACAAAACTCTTCTAAGATAGACTTCACTGTTGCCTCAATGATTGCTGCCAGACCTCCTTATCTGCACCTGGAAGTTTCTGCTATACAAACAATATTTGGAAATAGATATGTAGTAGTTTTTTGATGTTAGCAACACTAGGCATTCGAGTTAATTTGCTTTCTTTTATAAATCATTGTACTCTCTCTGCTTGCTGTGTCCTTGCTATGTAAGAATGCAACTTTGTTTAGTGCCTCCCGAGAATGGCGCCAGACCTTGGAAAAAATAACACTTATCAGAAAAGAGCTGTAAATTGTCGAATTGGCCTTTTGGCTGGAAGATGATGTAAATTATCTAAGACTTGTGTATACAATTAGGTATGCAGAGAATAAGCCTGGTCTCGATAAGAGTCAGGGCTGCTGTCATTGCCAAAATTTGTGAAACCCATTGATCTTCATTGTATAAAAAGGACATGTGAAAAATAAAGTTTGGACCAGTTTCCTCGGGAACAGTTTCTCAGAGCAGTCTTTCCGGACCAGTTTTTCTTGGGAACAGTTTCTTAGAGCAGTTTTTCCGGACCAGATCTTCTCAGACCAGTTCTGCAGGCCGGTTTCTCTGACAGCTCGCTCTCATAAACTCGTTCTTTAGGGACATCTGGCTCCCACACCTCTCTCTCTCNACCAGTTTTCTTGGGAACAGTTTCTCAGAGCAGTTTTTCCGGACCAGATCTTCTCAGATCGGTTCTGCAGGCCGGTTTCTTGGATTACTCGCTCTCCTAAACTCATTCTTTAAGGATATCTGGCTCCCACACCTCTCTTTCTCTCTATCTCTCTGTCCTCTTGTACTTTAACTCCAGGCTGAATTTCCATCTGGAGCGGGAGGCTCACCACGTTTACTTACTTGCCCTGGCCCTAAGTTCTGCAAGAAAAGGGATCCACGGTGGGGCCCCTTTAGAGATTCAAGCGGACGCTGGTGGCCTGCGTAGATGGTACAAATCTCTTGTCTTGAGATTTTATTGGCTTTCCCCATAAACCAAGTTATTCAGCCTCCTATTTTTTCTATTAATTTCCTACTATTCTATCCTGTCCTGAGCTATCCTGTCCTATCCTTTCCTATCCGCCTGCTCCGTCCCACCTTTGAATATCCCTGGATCCACCGGGGCTGGACCCCGGCATTAGATGGTGAAAGCTTTTCATATAAGATCAGGAATAAGACACATATGTCCACTGTTGCTAGTTTTTAAAGGTTTACTATTGGAAGTCCTAGTATGTTAGAAGTCTTTGGCTTCCTGGGTGGCTCAGCTGGTAAAAGAACCCACTTGCAATGCAGGAGACCCTGGCTCAATTCCTGGGTCAGGAAGTTCCCCTGGGTCAGGAAGTTCCCCTGGAGAAGGGATTGTCTGCCCACTCCAATATTCTTGGACTTCCTTGGTGGCTCAGACAGTAAAGAATCTGCCTGCAGTGTAGGAGGCCTGGGTTCCATCCCTGTGTTGGGAAAATCCCTGGAGAGGGGCATGGCAACCCACTCCAGTATTCTTGCCTGGAGAAACCCCAAGGATAGAGGGGCCTGGTGGGCTAGTCCATGGGGTTGGAAAGAGTTGGAAATGACTGAGCAACTTAAGCACATTGGAAGTCCTAGTGAGAATATTTAGTCAAGAAAATAAAAGACACCCAAATTGTAAAGAAAAGTGTCACTATTTGCGATCATCTGATATTATATATATAGAAAACCCTAAAGACACCACCAAAAATTGTTAGAACTAAACAACAAATTCAGTAAAATTGTAGGATACAAAATATTCAAAATTCTGTGTAACTTCTATATGTTGATAATTAACTATCTTGAAATAGATAAGTAAACAAATCCATTCACAATTATATCAAAATAATAAAATACTTTGACATAAATTTAACCAAAGAGGAAAATTATTTATACAGTGAAAACTATAAGATATTAATGAAAGCAATGGAATACAAAAATACATGAAAAGATATTCCATGCTCCTGGATCAGAAGAATATTGTTAAAACTTCTTATACTACCCAAAGCAATCTACAGATTCACTGTAATCCCTCCTAAAATTTCAATGTCATTTTTTACAGATATAGAATCAGTTCAGTTCAGTTGCTCAGTCGTGTCAGACTCTTTGCAACCCCATGAACTGCAGCACACCAGGCCTCCCTGTCCATCACCAACTCCCGGAGTTCACTCAGACTCATATCCATCGAGTCGGTGATGCCATCCATCCATCTTATCCTCTGTTGTCTACTTCTCCTCCTGCCCTCAATCCTTACCAGCATCAGTCTTTTCCAATGAGTCAACTCTTCACATGAGGTGGCCAAAGTACTGGAGTTTCAGCTTTAGCATCATTCCTTCCAATGAACACCCAGGGCTGATCTCCTTTAGGATGGACTGGTTGGATCTCCTTGGAGTCCAAGGGACTCTCAAGAGTCTTCTCCAACACCACAGTTCAAAAGCATCAATTCTTTGGCACTCAGCTTTCTTCACAGTCCAACTCTCACATCCATCCATACATGACTACTGGAAAAACCATAGCCTTCACTAGATGGACCTTTGTTGGCAAAGTAATGTCTCTGCTTTTCAATATAGAAAAAAATCATCCTAAAATTTGAATGAACCATAAAAATCCCAATTTGCTAAAGACACCTTTAGAATAAAGAACCAACCTGAAGGCATCATGCTCCCTGATTTCAAACTATATTAAAAGCAATATGAACAAAAACAGCATGATTTGGCATACAAAAAGATACACAGGTTAATGGAATAAGGTATTGAGTTCAGAAATAAACCAACACATATTCGAACAATTAATTTACTAAGGAACCAAGAATATACAGTGAGGAAATGAAAGTATTTTCAATATATATGATTGGGAAAACTATATACCCCATGCAAATGAATGAAACTGGATCCCTGTCTTACATCATACACAAAAATAAACTGGATTAAAGACCTGAATGTAAGACCTGAAACCATAAAAATTCTACAAGAAAACACAGGTGGTATGCTTGTTGACATTAGTCTTGGTGATTATTTTTTGGATTTGATGCCAAAAGGAAAAATAAAGAAATGGGACTAAACCTAATTAAATGCTTCTGCCTGACAAAGGAGATAATCAACAAAATGAAAAGGCAATCCAGAGAAGGGAACAAAATCTTTACAAATTATTTATCTGATAAGGGATTACTATCAAATTGTATAAATAACTCATATAACTCAATAGCAAAAAACCATAAGCAATCTGATTAAGAAATGAGCAAAAGGTCTGAAAACACATTGTTTCAAAGAAGACATAAACATGGCTTGCAGTATGTCAAAAGATGCTCAACATCACCAACCATCATTGAAATATAAGTCAAGACCATAACATAATGTCACCTCACACTTGTGAGACTAGCTACTGTTTTCAAAGAGACAAGAAATAAGTGTTGCTGAGGATGTGGGGAAAAAGAGAACAACTGCACCCTTTTGGTGCAAATGTAAATTGGTTTATCCATGGAGTTTCCTCAAAAAAAATTACAGGTAGAACTACCATGTAATTTAGCAATTCCACACTTCTGGGTGTTAATCTGATTAAAACAAAGACCAAAGACAAAAATTTGAACAAACAGAGGTACCCTCATGCTCAAAGCATTATTACAATCACTAAGACATAAAAACAACCTAAAAGTTTGTTGATGGGTGAATGGATAAGAAAATTATATATATGTTATAGATACATATATTCACAACAGAATACTATTTAGGCAAAAAAAAAAAGAAAGGAAAATTTTCATTTGTAACAACATGAATGGACCTTGAGAACATTTTATGCTAAGTAAAAAGTCATAAAAAGATAAATACCATATGATCTCACTTGTATGTATAATCTAAAAACAAAATAAAATAAAAAAACAATAACAAAAAATCCCACTAGCTTATGGTAAATTGAACACATTAATTGTCTGAGGCAGAGGGTGAAGGGTAGATGAAATGGGTAAAGAGGGTCAAAGGGATGTAATGTACAGCATGGTGAGTATTTTTAACAATGCTATATCACATAGTTGAAAGTATCTAGGAGATTGGATCCTGAAGTTCTCATCACACAAAAATATTTTATAACTTCACAAGGTATAGATAGGATGTTAATGGGGCTTATTGGGGCTATTATTTTGAAACAGACACACGTGTCAAATGATTATGTCGGAGGAGTATGTAATTTCCTTGGTTCTGTCTTGCCACAGCAAAAATTTGAAACAGCGGGCCAGTGTTACAGCTCGGTTACAGCTCAGTTTTATTTGACAAGCAAAGGAAAATACATCCTTGAGCTGTGAGGGCAGTTCAGTTCAGTTCAGTCACTCAACTGAATGTCCAACTCTTTGGGACCCCATGGACTGCAGCACACCAGGCCTCCCTGTCCATCACCAACTCCCACAGTTTACTCAAACTCATGTCCATTGAGTCGGTAATGCCAACGCAAGACAGGGGCTCAATTTTGGCTCCTCTTTTTATATGTTTTTTTCTCCTCCCCCTGAGCCTGCCCTATGTAAATTGGGTTAGCCAGGAGGGCTGTTTGTTTCGCCTGAGATTCTCATTCCAGTCAGACCTTCCTTTGATCTATTTTCATGAGCTTTTTCCTTTCTTTGTCTTTTAGCCACCACTATTTTGGACTCCTTTTTACTATTCTCACTACCTAACAATTACATTGTTCACCTAAAACTAATACAATGGTACACAATTATACCTCATTAAAAAACAAAAAAAAGATTATAGGTATGAGGCCAGCCTGAAAATATGAGCAGATTTTCAGGCTCAGCATTCAAGCCAAGGGTTACTTCCAAGTAAATTGGGTTAGCCAGGAGGGCTGTTTGTTTCGCCTGAGATTCTCATTCCAGTCAGACCTTCCTTTGATCTATTTTCATGAGCTTTTTCCTTTCTTTGTCTTTTAGCCACCACTATTTTGGACTCCTTTTTACTATTCTCACTACCTAACAATTACATTGTTCACCTAAAACTAATACAATGGTACACAATTATACCTCATTAAAAAACAAAAAAAAGATTATAGGTATGAGGCCAGCCTGAAAATATGAGCAGATTTTCAGGCTCAGCATTCAAGCCAAGGGTTACTTCCAAATATTCAAACCAGTTAGGACACACAAACAGATGTAGGTAAAAGCTATACAGGCCAGTTCTGCAAAGACTTAAAGAGGTTAACTTCCAGAAGCCCAAGCTGAGAAAGACAGAAGCCTAAAACATTAACAGCCCAGTCACACAGGCACCAACCCAGCATTCTTATTAGGTCTGAGGAAACCACAGGAAGCATATTATTTAATGAGATGACTAGAAACAGCTGTTCAAAATTTGGAAGAGATGTGTAGACTTATACAAAGAGTATGGGGATAGTAATTCCAGGACAAAAAGTGGTTTATTTTATTTTTATTTATTTTCAATAATCTTTGTCATTATTTTAGTCACTTTTCTGAGTGTGCATTGGAGCATGTGGGTGAGTGACTAATGGATGGAAGGTGCAAGATGCTTCTAAAGAGGCAGAGTTCTGCAAGCATTGCTGCGCAGAACAAAGGTTGAATTCCTCAATAAGTCACTTTTGCCTCTTGATCTTCCTATCCTTGACAGATAATATGAATATTCCTATTACTCCTTCCTTGTCTGTATCTCTGATTTTTCCTTGTCTGTATCTTTGCTGAAAAAGACAGTGATAATTATTTAAATAATATGGCTATTTATCAGAGGCATTTAGTGATATTATTTTTCCCCTTTAATAGGTAGGAGTGACACTGGAGAAATTTTACATTTAGTTGGCATAAATGTTCTTGGAAAATTAAAATAAATGCAAAAGATGACATTTTACAAGATTGCTTTCCATTCTTAACATAATGAACAATTCAGTCACTGTTGAATAGCCCAATCTATTTTATTTCTTTGAACAAATTCCACAGTAAGAGCCAACATCACCCATTTGCTTCCAAAGCAGAAAGTAATTATCATCACAATTAGCTTTTACAAAGATGCACATTTTCCTTATGGCATTGCTTCTCATCATCACCTTCCTCTCCAATTTGTATTCATATCTCCAAAGTGGCTGTATAAAAGAGATTACCTCTTTTGCATCTACTTATATAGCTCCATTGAGAAACTCTGTAGAAACATTAAAATATAGACAACTGTTGCCTGAGCCACCAAAGTTACATTTTAGCCAATATGTAAGGTCAAAGCAAATGGTCAGGGTTTTTTGAGATTCTGAAGGAATTTCAGAAATATGGATGTTACTTCACTGAGAAAAAATATTTAAAAGTGTTTCTTTTGGGATATTTATGGAAAACACAAGTCTTTTAAATTGTTAGTCTCACTTTCATTATTCCCTGATCCCTGTCTTTTGAGGGAGTCAAATGCTTTTGACTGGCCTCCCTGGTGTCTCATACAGTAAGGAATCTGCCTGCAACACAGGAGACGAGGGTTTGATCCCTGGGTTGGGAAGATCCCCTGGAGAAAGGAATGGCAACCCACTCCAGGATTCTTGCCTGGAGAATCCCACAGACAGAGGAGCCTGGGGGGCTACAGTCCATAGCTTTGCAAAGAGTTGGACATGATTGAGAGACCTTCACTTTGAAAAGATATGAAGCAAGTGGAAAGTTGGATAGATGAGATCATTTGCCTTCACTATAAAATCGTGTAGTCAGAGAGGGCCAATCAGAGATATTAGCTGTCCTCTAAAATATGCTAGGAAGATTGATACTTTAAGGGCTAATGTTAATTGCTTAAATCAAGTGTCAAACTATCCCATACTGCTAGAATTCCCAACAAATGGCACAAAGGGAGAAGGCAGAAAAAGAACAGAAAAGATCTTGCATGTGTCTGTGGCTAAATTTTTATAAGATTAGTTATTTGGGTCTATAAATTCATGTGGGTAACAGTGAGGGGCTCTCTCAGAATTTGGAAAACAGAAAGACGACTGCTCTCTAAACACTATAAAATCTACCACAAATGATGAGACTCAAAGTCACCTTCAAGAGAGAAGTTGACCTCCTGGGCAGAACAAGATTAAAGAAGGTATTAATGAATCAAAAAAAGAATTATTTATTAGAAACAGGGATTAATTAGCATAAAACATAGAAAAGAAAGATCACTAGGCAATCAATGGCAGCAGTTCCTCCTCCTAGCTCTGTCATGGGGAGAGATAAGCACATTGATAAAAGGTTCACCATGGTTGTTTGGCAGCAGGTATCTCTCCATTCTGATAAGAGATGTAAAGATGAGAAGGCTGATGCAATTAAATACTGAAGTCCTGAACCAATTCTCTGCCCTCATTGTGTGTTCACCAATCAACATTAGGATCATAATTTTATGTTGTAGGAGCTAGTTTTCCTTCAGGGACAGAAGTACAGCTAGAGTACATTTATATCTAATCTCTTGTAGTGTGATTACATTCCTGAAGTATAGGTCCCTATCACTGCCAAAATCACCAGGCAGGCAAAGCTAATAAGGAAAGACAAAGGGAAATCAACAAGGTACATGCCAATTTGGAAGGTCTCTGTCTGTCTGCCCAGTCTGCCCAGTCAGTTTCTCCAATACAATTCCAGTGCACTGGTTGTAGTAGTTGGCTGGTTTGGGTGTTTGCTGTTGTTTTAGCTGCCCACACTCCTTCCCTCCTACTTGGCACCTACAATAAACTCTGCATTTTCCTTCATCACACCTGGTGTTAGTAGTTTGACTTTACTGTAGATAGGGTAGAGGACTCAGATTCAGCTAGGTAACAAACTCACTTGTATAATCATTTGGCTAAGTTGTGGTTTTCAGGGGATTCTGAGATTTTAAACTATCCATTCCTTAGCAGTTAAAGATTTGTTTAGATTTTTAAATAACTTTTTTCTTGATTTTAAAATGTTAACTGAGTTAAAATTGTCATATAGAGACAGAGATGATCATATTATAAAAATATTTAAAATTCATATATGTTGTTTATAATAAAATTACATAAAGCAAACACATATACAGAGATTGAAAGTTAACTAGTGTAAAAGGATGAAGTGAATAACTATACTGACATCAGATAGATTTTTTAAAATCCATTATTGGGAGATCATAAGTATATAGTAAAAATACATTCTATTTATGAAAAGCCATACCAACTCTAAATATGCTTGCCTCTAATAAACTAACCTCAAGCTTTAAGAGGTCAAGTTAATAGAACTATAGGGAGAAATTGATACATTCTCCATTTTAAGGGAGAGTTCAATAAACCTCTTTAAATTATTACAATGCAAGTATAATAATAATAATAATAAAAACAGAAGGAATATATAAAAGCTGAACAACTAGCAAGTTTTACTTAGTATGAAAAAGAAAAAAGTGAAAGTACTAGTTGCTCAGTCATGTCTGACTCTTTGCGACGCCAAAGGCTATGCCCGCCAGGCTCCTCTGTCCAAGAAATTTGCCAGGCAAGAATACTGGAGTGGATAGCCATTCCCTCCTCCAGGAGGTCTTCTCAACTCAGGGACTGAACTCAGGTCTCCTGCATTGTGGGCAGATTCTTTACCATCAGAGCTACCAGGGATGTCCTTTACATAGCATAAGCATATTGAATTCTGTATTAAGGTTAGCAATTACATACTTTTCTCATGCACACATTAATCAGTTAATAATTGATCAAAGCCTCAACATATTAGAAAGTAATCACTGTGTTCTGATAATGCAATCAAAAATAAGTTCATTTTTAAAAATAGCTAAAAAACTGCTATAAATGTTCAGAAATTCAAATACATTTTTAAATAATTAAAAAAGTAAAAATCATAATAAAAATGTAAAAGACATTTACAACCAATGAATAATAAAAAACTATACATCAGGACATGAGTTTAAGCAAACTCCAGAGATAGTGAAGGACAGGGAAGCATGGTATGTTCTGTAGTCCATGGAATCACAAACAGTCCGACACGACTTAGCCACTAAGCAACAACAACAAAATATATCAGAACACATAGGATTCAGCTAACACAGTGCTTCAAGGGAAATTTATATCCTTGGGTATTTAGAAAAGTTATAGTTAGAGAAAATTACTTCTTTTGTTGTTAAAAGGCAGTATTACTAAGGTATAACTTATACAATACAGCAATCACCAATTTTAAATACAGTGACCATCACAAACCACTTTTAGAACATTTTGTCACCCAAAATGATCCCTAAGACTGTTGGTAGTTAGTCAATTCCTGCTCCCACCTCCAGATCCAAGACAAAAAGTAGTCTGCTTTCTCTTACTATAGATTTGCCTCTTCTAGAAGCACATCATCATCACCTCCACCAGCTTGTTCACAGTCATACTTCCTAAGGTCCACTTGACTTCACACTCTGGCTGTCTGGCCATGGCTGCCTGAAGAGGCCTTGGTGGACTGGGAAGTGGCTTCACAAAGATCACAGCAGAGATGGAGGTGGGAGCAGGTTAGTGACCAGCAACCCCAGTTCCAAGTGTAGAGATGGCAGCAACAGCAGATTGGCTGGCCGCAGGGTGATCAGCAGCAGAGAAAAAGCAAGGGTACCATTGGCTCCTGGGTGGCTGATAAGCTCCACTGGCCAACAGCAGCTTTTTCAAATCTTAAAACATGATGCTGTTAAAGTGCTGCACTTATTATGCCAGCAACATTGGAAAACTCAGCAGTGGTCACAGGACTGGAAAAGGTCAGTTTTCATTCCAATCTCAAAGAAAGGTAATGCTGTACAATTGCACTCATTTCACATGCCAGCAAGATTTTGCTCAAAATCCTTCAACCTAGGTTTCAGCAGTATGTGAACTGAGAAATTCCAGGTGTACAAGCTGGATTTAGAAATGGCAGAGAAACCAGACATCAAATTGCCAAATATGCTGGATCACAGAAAAAGGTAGAGAATCCCAGAAAAACATCTACTCCTGCTTCATTGACTACACTAAAACCTTGGACTGTGTGGATCACAACGAACTGTGGAAT
>SJXQ01012841.1:0-18976 GCA_006408695.1 Aepyceros melampus
CATGACCCAGAGCCAGGGGCCAGCATGAGGAACTCCACTCATGGCAAAGGTCATGAGGAAGGAGTCTTGGCAAACACAAAGGCGTGATCAAGTCTCAGGAAACCCCCTGTTCCCGAGCATCTACCCCAAAAACCAAGAACCCGTTTCATGCTCTCCCCTACACCTCTGACTTTACTGGGGGCTCTCCGCCATAACCATTTCTCTCGGAGAAGGAGTTAACTTGCAGCTCCAGTTAATAAAAATTCCTGGGTGTGACAAGAGTGTTTCAGCTTATGAACTCCTCTGAAGGTTATCTAGCCTGCCTGTATTGGTTCATCTGGCCACATGTGATTGTCTACAGCCTCCCAACAGTGAGAGGCACAAGATGTTTTAGACTTACTAAAGGCAGATTCTTTTGGGATGTTAGAATTTATTAGTATAATGGGTCCTTTAGGAATTGTATTGGTGAAGGGATTTTAATTGCTTTAAATTCCCTGCCCTGGGTGTGATAGGAGTGTCTCAGGTCAAACCTCTCTGCTGGCAAACTAGTTTGTGTGATAGGATTATCCATACTCCTGCCACATGATTGTTTACTACCTCTCAGCAGAAACAGCACAGAGAGTTTGAGGTATTTTGAAGGTCTTAATTAGCATAGGGCTTTTCTCATTGTTGACTCAATGATTGCTGCCAGGCCTCCACGTCCTTAGGTACCTGGGAATATATTAATCAATGTATTTGGAATATAGAAAAAGAAATATAGTAGTTTTTGATGTTAGCAATACTAGATTTGTTGAGTTAATGAATTTTCTTCTTTGTTATAGATCACTGTACTTTGTTATAAATTCCTGTGTCCTTGCTATGTGGAAATGTAACTTTATCATTATCTTAAGACTGAATTGATCTTAAGGGGAACATTGGTGAAAGGATTTCATATGTTGGGCTGATATTTTGCTGTTAAATCTCCATATTCCCTGCTCTTATAATGAATATAACTAGCATATAAGAGAAATAAGTATTAACCTTTAAGATTAATGATGTTAACTTTGAGTTAAATAAATTCCTTTCTTGGTTGTAACTCACTGCACCCTCACCCTATAGGAATGCAACCTTATTTGAGGGTGACGCCTGGTTTAAGAAAAAAAAAAAAAAACAGCCTTGGGAAAAAATAAGTATTTTGGTTATCAGAAAGAGAGGGTCATAAAGTGTCAGCAGGACTCATGGCCAGAAGATGATGTAAAACCCCTAAGTCCTCTTTTTTATGTAAAGCACCTGATTCTGATAAAGGTCAGGACTGCTGACCCCCGTGTGACTTTGTATTCATCCCTATGTGGAACAAAAGGTATATAAGCAAACCTGAAAATAAAGAAAACAGATCAGTTTCTGGAAAGACTGATTCCCCCATGTCGTTCTTTCTTGTCCTCCGTATTTCTGGCTGAATTCCTATCTGGAGCACGGGCGCCCACCACGTCTGCTTACTTGCCCTGGCTTTCAAGTCCACGCAAAAAAGGTGCCCAAGGAGGGGCACCTTTCAATGTTCAAGTGGCGCCAGTGGCCCAACGTAGATGGTGCAAATTCCTTGTATTGGAATTTTATTGGTATCCCGTGTAAACCAAGTTATTCAGCCTCTTNTTGGAAAAATAAGTTTTATGGTTATCAGAAAGAGAGGGTCATAAAGTGTCAGCAGGCTTCATGGCCAGAAGATGATGTAAAACCCCTAAGACCTCTTTTTTATGTAAAGCCCCTGATTCTGATAAAGGTTAGGACTGCTGACACCCGCATGACTTTGTATTCATTCTTATGTGTAACAAAAGGTATATAAGCAAACCTGAAAATTAAAAAAAAAAAAATCAATTTCTGGAAAGACTGATTCCCCCATGTCGTTCTTTTTTCCTCTGTATTTCTGGCTGAATTCCTATCTGGAGCATGGGTGCCCGCCATGTCTGCTTACTTGCCCTGGCTTTCAATTCCACGTCAAAATGATGCTCAATGAGGGGCACCTTTCAATGTTCATGTGGTGCCAGTGGCACACCGTAGATAGTGCAATTCCTTGTCTTGGAATTTTATTGGTATCCCATGTAAACCAAGTTATTCAGCCTCTTTCTCTCCACTAATACCTCACTATTTTCTGGCTGAATTCCCATCTGGCACTTGGGTCTTCACCAAGGCTACTAAAGCTGCCTGGGCTTCTAAGATTGGACCTGGGAAGCCTCAGTGCCTCCTCTCCTTCGGGAGAATGGAAAGACGTCTGTGGCCTACGTACGTGGTGATTGGCATCCCATGTAAGCCAAGTTATTCAGCTCCTTTTTTTCTGCTAATAAATTCCTTGTCTTGGAATTTTATTGGTATCCCGTGTAAACCAAGTTATTCAGCCTCTTTCTCTCCTCTAATACCTCTCACTATTTTCTGGCTGAATTCCCATCTGGCACTTGGGTCTTCACCAAGCCTACTAAAGCTGCCTGGGCTTCTAAGATCGGACCGGGGAGGCCTCAGTGCCTCCTCTCCTTTGGGAGAATGGAAAGACGTCTGTGGCCTACGTAGGTGGTGATTGGCATCCCGTGTAAGCCAAGTTATTCAGCTCCTTTTTTTCTGCTAATTTCCTAATCTCTCTATACCTGTAATTGAATAAGTTCTTTCCTAGTATGCCGACTCCATCTCCACCTTCGAATCACCCTGGATCCACTGGGGCTGGACCCCGGCAATCCAGTTAAGTATGATGGTATGTTCATTCATCTAGGGATGGATGTCCTGAAATACGAAGTGTAGGGGGATATAGGAAGCATACCTACAAACAAAACTCATGGAGCTGATGGAATTCAGTTGAGATTTTTCAAATTCTAAAAGAAGGTGCTGTGAATGTGCTGCCCTCCATATGCCAGCAAATTTGAGAGACTCAGCTGTGACCAGAGGACTGAAGATGGTCAGTTTTCATTTCAACCACAAAGAAAGGCAATCCAAAGAATGTCCACACTACCGTTTAATTGCACACATCTCACACAGTCACAAAGAACAGATTGACATCCCATGTAAGCCAAGTTATTCAGCTCCTTTTTTCTGCTAATTTCCTAATCTCTCTATATCTGTAATTGAAGAAGTTCTTTCCTAGTATGCCAACTCCATCTCCACCTTCGTATCACCCTGGATTCCCTGGGGCTGGACCCCAGCAACCCAGTTAAGCACGATGGTGTGATCATTCATCTAGGGATGGACGTCCTGAAATACGAAGTCTAAGGTGATATAGGAAGCATACCTACAAACAAAGCTCATGGAGCTGATGGAATTCAGTTGAGAGTTTTCAAATTCTAAAAGAAGGTGCTGTTAATGTGCTGCCCTCCATATGCCAGCAAATTTGAGAGACAGCTGTGGCCAGAGGACTGAAAATGGTCAGTTTTCATTTCAACCACAAAGAAAGGCAATCCAAAGAATGTCCACACAACCGTTTAATTGCACACATCTCACACAGTCACAAAGAACTGCTCAAAATTCCCCAAGCCAGGCTTCAACAGAGTGTGAACCATGAGCTTTCAGATGTGCAAGCTGGATTTATAAGGGGCAGAGGAACCTGAGATTAAGTTGTCAACACCCGTTGGGTCCTCCAAAAAGCAAGTATCTACTCCTATTTTACTATGCCAAAGGCTTTGATTGACACAACAAAGTGACACAAGAGAACAATCACATCAAAACGTGAAATATTCTTCAAACCAGGGGAATACATGCCTCCTGAGAAATCGTTCAATCCATGTAAATATAATAAATATNCCCTAAGACCTCTTTTTTATGTAAAGCACTTGATTCTGATAAAGGTCAGGACTGCTGACCCCCGTGCGACTTACTATTTATTCTTATGTGTAACAAAAGGTATATAAACAAACCTGAAAAAAAAAAAAAAAAAAACAGATCACTTTCCAGAAAGACTGATTCCCCCATGTCGTTCTTTCTCGTCCTCCGTATTTCTGGCTGAATTCTTATATGGAGCATGGGTGCCCGCCATGTCTGCTTACTTGCCCTGGCTTTCAAGTCCACATGAAAAAGGTGCCCAAGGAGGGGCACCTTTCAATGTTCAAGTGGCGCTGGTGGCACAACATAGATAGTGCAATTCCTTGTCTTGGAATTTTATTGGTATCCCGTGTAAACCAAGTTATTCAGCCTCTTTCTCTCCTATAATACCTCTCATTATTTTCTGGCTGAATTCTCATCTGGCACTTGGTCTTCACCAAGCCTATTAAAGCTGCCTGGGCTTCTAAGATCAGACCGGGGAGGCCTCAGTGCCTCTTCTCCTTTGGGAGAATGGAAAGACATCTGTGGCCTACGTAGGTGGTGATTGGCATCCCATGTAAGCCAAGTTATTCAGCTCCTTTTTTCTGCTAATTTCCTAATCTCTCTATATATGTAATTGAATAAGTTCTTTCCTAGTATGCTGACTCCAACTCCACCTTTGAATCACTCTGGATACACTGGGGCTGGACCCCGGCAACCCAGTTAAGCACGATAGTATGATCATTCATCTAGGGATGGATGTCCTGAAATACGAAGTGTAGGGGGATATAGGAAGCATACTTACAAACAAAGCTCATGGAGCTGATGGAATTCAGTTGAGATTTTTCAAATTCTAAAAGAAGGTGCTGAGAATATGCTGCTCTCCATATGCCAGCAAATTTGAGAGACTCAGCTGTGGCTAGAGGACTGAAAATCGTCAGTTTTCATTTCAACCACAAAGAAAGGCAATCCAAAGAATGTCCACACAACCGTTTAATTGCACACATCTCACACAGTCACAAAGAACTGCTCAAAATTCCCCAAGCCAGGTTTCAACAGACTGTGAACCATAAGCTTTCAGATGTTCAAGCTGGATTTATAAGGGGCAGAGGAACCTGAGATTAAGTTGTCAACACCCGTTGGATCCTCCAAAAAGCAAGTATCTACTCCTATTTGACTATGCCAAAGGTTTTGATTGACACAACAAAATGACACAAGAGAACAATCACATCAAAATGTGAAATATTCTTCAAAACACGGGAATACATGCCTCCCGAGAAATCGTTTAATCCATGTAAATATAATAAATATCTATCAACTTGGAAAAATTCTCAGTAAATAGAAAAGTTTAATTATGATAGTAGTGCAGGTTATAGAATGTTATTGAATAACGTGCAGAGCATTTGATTGGTTATTACATTTCTTAATTGATAATTCAGTAAGCACTTAATATGTGTCACATGCAGGCTCTTCAAGAGAACAATCACATCAAAACGTGAAATATTCTTCAAAACACGGGAATACATGCCTCCCAAGAAATCGTTCAATCCATGTAAATATAAGAAATATCTATCAACTTGAAAAAAATTCTCAGTACATAGGAAAGGTTAATTATGATAGTAGTGCAGGTTATAGAATTGTGTTGAATAATGTGCAGAGCATTTGATTGGTTATTACATTTCTTAATTGATAATTCAGTTAGCACTTAATATGTGTCATATGCAGGCTTTATGTTTCAGCTGATGTGAAAGATATATAAAGTAAAGAGGTTAGTCCCAAAACACATTGAAGAGCTGATATCTGTGCTCTCCTTAGTAGGAGGGCAAACAGAAGTTCCTTCCAACCATAAGAAAGAGTTGAGACAAAGTTGTGAGAAGGGGCTTAGCATGCCTGAAAATAATTTGCATGATTGTAGCTTCAGAAGCATAGTACAAGAGAAAGATAATGAAATGACTTAGGAAAACAGAAATGTCTTTCAAGAACTTTGTAACCATGCTGATGAGCTCTAGTCACCACCAGGAATTTATTCTGTCTCTGTGGTGGATAAGCAATGTCTAAACATGCATTTGCAATTATAAGGTGGAATCTTGGTGTCAGGAAATAAAGACTGGCCTTAAGGACAGCAGGGGAAAAAGTGAGCCTATAGTTCACCACTTGTAAAGTGCATATCTTGTGCTGACCATGGGCCAGTCACTGATTATGTCATGTTATGTTTGGTATCACGCAATCGGGTAATTGTGATAATTATTATAGACATGATAAAATATCTACATTTTCAAGGACGAAATGGATTTCTATAATGAAAGCAATCTGCTGTCTAACCTTTTAAGTCTCTACCAGTAACTAATAGAATATATGTGAATGCACAAAAGTTCATACTGTGTATTTTCATTTTTCTAATTTTATTTGCATCTCTTCCTTCACCCATACCATCCTAATTTAGACACTCCTTCACTTCAGCAGGGATGATTTCAGAAATCACTTTACATCAATGCCTCTATTCCCTTTGTTCTGGTTTTCCTGCTTACAAATATTGTATCAGGTGTCATTTACCTAGGATGCATAACGAATGTTTTCTTGAATGGAAGAGTTTATAAAACTGTGCATTAAAATAGCCAACCATTGAACTAAAACCTCATTTTACTCTTCTTTTTTGAAAATAGAACATGAAACTCTGAAGATGAACAAGTACATTTATTGTTCAAATACAAGAACTGTGGGTCTGTGCTGACATCTCCGAATGTAACTTTCAATCTTCTTTAGGCTCCATAATCTGACACGTATTTGATAGGTCAGTTTTAATTAGCATGGTTTTCATATAATGATGCTTATTGATGAGTTTACTTGAAAGAGAGGAGGCAGGTATATAAGTGATTGTTGGCACTGAGAACCATGAGTTGCCTCTCTCTTGCAGGTTAGGAAAAGGACTGTCACGAGGTGACATCTTGCTTTTCCTGAATGGAAATTTGGAAGGTTCCACCATCAGTCCAGAATAGCTGCTCTGTAATGGAGATACGATGTGGTTCTGAGAGGTACATGTTGTAGTAGCAAAGTCCTCAATGTAACCATTTACTTGAGTGTAGCTGCTATGTGAGAGCCAATTAAAAATGCTCAACAGTTTTAAAACAGCAGGTTGATCTCCCACAATCTGGTCTGTTTGTCTAACTGATAACTGCTGATGGGGTAGGTAAGTCACATGGAGATGGGGCACTTGTATTAGTGACTCTCTGGCTGGTAGGAGGCTTTTGTACGAAAGGCACACTTNTGCTGGTGGGGTAGGTAAGTCACATGGAGATGGGACACTTGTATTAGTGACTCTCTGGCTGGTAGGAGGCTTTTGTATGAAAGGCACACTTACACTGGTGGAAGCTGAAAATTCGCTCTCTCCACTCATTTCTGGAAGAAATCCTGAGTTACAATCATCTTTGTTGAAACGTGCTCTAACATGCTTTTTATTATCTTGAACTAATGAAGATATTTGAGATGCATTGTTAATCCCAGCTCTTCTTTGCATTCTTATTAATAGTCGGGGATGACCTCTTTGGAAATTTGGGTTAGAGTAGGTCTGTAACTAAAATCAAAGTGTTAAATGGTTTAGTTTCTTTATATACTGAGGTAAAAGAGACAAACAAAGCTAAGTTATAAAGATGTATCCCTTTCATGAAACCAATTAAAAAGCACCAAATAGAACCCCTCCATTAGCAGTTTTAACAGGTAACAGGTTAGAAAGAATATGAGCATTGTTAATCCCAGCTCTTCTTTGCATTCTTACTAAAAGTTGGGGATGACCTCTTTGGAAATTTGGGTTAGAGTAGGTCTGTAACTAAAATCAAAGTGTTAAATGGTTTAGTTTCTTTATATACTGAGGTAAAAGAGACAAACAAAGCTAAGTTATAAAGATGTATCCCTTTCATGAAACCAATTAAAAAGCACCAAATAGAACCCCTCCATTAGCAGTTTTAACAGGTAACAGGTTAGAAAGAATATGCTCAATTAAAAACATGTTGTATATATATAGTAAATACCACTTTAAGTGGCTTCAGGACTAGAATCTGGTTTCAAGCCGCTAAGAAAGTTTGTCACACACACAACATTTTAACCTCAACTGTTCTCAACTTCAGAAAATAAAACTTTTTCAACAGTTTGTTATCTTAACTTTCAATTGAATTATAGCTGCATATGTGAACATGCTTTCTAGGTCACATGATTTAATCTTACATATTGCCAATAAGTTAAAATGTTGGAATACCTTACTCAATTTCAAGCTGCTAACAAAGTTTGTCACACACACAACATTTTAACCTCCAACTATTCTCAACTTCAGAAAATAAAAGTTTTTCAACAATTTGTTATCTCAACTTTCAATTGCATTGTAGCTGCATATGTGAACATGCTTTCTAGGTCACATGATTTAATCTTACATATTGCCAATAAGTTAAAATGTTGGAATACCTTACTCAGAAGAGAGATGTTGCTTTCTTCTTCCAGAAAGACAGGTAGTGAAGCAGATCTTTGAAACGTTTGTCGCTTTTTACTAAATCCATAACGGTAAAGCTGTCGGATTAAACTTTTCATACTCTTGGTTTCAAATATTCTGAAAGGTGCCTTTCTTTCCAAGACTTCTTTTTTAAAGAGGTCTTCATTGATCACTATGCATGTGCCTGTCTCATCCCACCAAATACATTCAAACTGATCACTTTCAACTATATTCCAAAGTTTTTGTGGAAATGTGAGTGAAAGAAAACCATTCACTGCTTTGGTATTGTTATCTCAACTTTCAATTGCATTGTAGCTGCATATGTGAACATGCTTTCTAGGTCACATGATTTAATCTTACATATTGCCAATAAGTTAAAATGTTGGAATACCTTACTCAGAAGAGAGATGTTGTTTTCTTCTTCCAGAAAGACAGGTAGTGAAGCAGATCTTTGAAACGTTTGTCGCTTTTTACTAAATCCATAAAGGTTAAGCTGTCGGATTAAACTTTTCATACTCTTGGTTTCAAATATTCTGAAAGGTGCCTTTCTTTCCAAGACTTCTTTCTTAAAGAGGTCTTCATTGATCACTATGCATGTGCCTGTCTCATCCCACCAAATAGATTCAAACTGATCACTTTCAACTATATTCCAAAGTTTTTGTGGAAATGTCAGTGAAAGAAAACCATTCGCAGCATTGGTTTCAGGGACAGAATATGTGTAGCGTGGCCTTTTGATCACAACTTCTTCAGACAAAGCCTGAAAAGCATATTCTTCAATCACAGATCGCAAACCTGAGTCCCCAGTTAGTGTATAATCATGCAAAGACCTAATGGAGGTTTCTGAACCAGTGGATTCATCTTTAGGAGATTCATCTGGAATTTCTGAATAAAGGTTAAGCTGTCGGATTAAACTTTTCATACTCTTGGTTTCAAATATTCTGAAAGGTGCCTTTCTTTCCAAGACTCTTTCTTAAAGAGGTCTTCATTGATCACTATGCATGTGCCTGTCTCATCCCACCAAATAGATTCAAACTGAACACTTTCAACTATATTGCAAAGTTTTTGTGGAAATGTGAGTGAAAGAAAACCATTCACCACATTGATTTCAGGGATAGAATATGTGTAGCATGGCCTTTTGATCACAACTTCCTCAGACAAAGCCTGAAAAGCATATTCTTCAATCATAGATCGCAAACCCGAGTCCCCAGTAAGTGTATAATCATGCAAAGACCTAATGGAGGTTTCTGAATCAGTGGATTTATCTTTAGGAGATTAATCTGGAATTTCTGAAGAAATATGTGCCATCTCAGAGAAGTCGTTCATCAGATACTTTTCCCATTTGTCTGGTTTTACACACTGCAACTTCCAACGTTCCTTGGCTTGTCTACAGAGGGAAACTCTCTAAACCATCACCAAGATCCTCCAAGCCAAAAAGCTGTGACATCACAAAGTCACTGGTCTCCTAGCAATTGAAGGTTAGATGTGACATTATAATGTCACTGGCCTTCTAACAATTGAAGGGTAATGTTCAACCAGTGTTTACTTTAGCACCAACATAAAATACAGACTGCTTACAGAAATAGTAACCAAAACCATCAAGCATGCAAAATCTCATTCCTAAAGAATTTTTTTTTCTTCCCTAGGTGCTGTGTTTGGGGTGGCATTTCTCTTTCTGGCAGTTTGTGATTACTTTTAATTGTGGAGATTCCTCCCTGTGGGTGGGGTTGTACGAGTGGCTTGTCAAGGTTCCCTGGTTAGGGAAACTTGCATCAGTGTTCTGGTGGGTGGAGCTGCATCTCTTCCATCTGAAGTGCAATGAAGTGTACTGTAGTGATTTTTGAGATATCTATGGGCTTGCTGTTTGAGCAGTCTGTATATTGAAATTATGGGCTATATTCCTGTGTTGGTAAGAATTTGTGTGTGTGTCTTTCTCTGGAATTTATTGGCTCTTCGGTGGTGCTTGGTTTCAGTGTAGCCATGGAGGCTTTGGATGATTTCTTTACAAAAAAATGTATTTATTATCAGTTTAGTTCATTTCAGTCACTCAGTCGTGTGTGACTCTTTGCGACCCCATGAATTGCAGCAAGCCAGTTCTCCCTGTCTATTCACCATCACCCGGAATTGACTCCATTGAGTCAGTGATGCCATCCAACCATCTCATCCTTTTCGTCCCATTCCCCTCCTGCCCCCAATCCCTCCCAGCATCAGAGAGTTTTCCAGTGAGTCAACTCGTCGCATCAGATGGCCAAAGTACTGGAGCTTCAGCTTCAGCATCATTCCTTCCAAAGAAATCCCAGGGCTGATCTCCTTCAGAATGGACTGGTTGGATCTCCTTGCAGTCCAAGGGACTCTCAAGAGTCTTCTCCAACACCACAGTTCAAAAGCATCAATTCTTGGGCGCTCAGCCGTCTTCACAGCCCAACTCTCACATCAGGAAATACCATAGCCTTGACTAGATGGACCTTAGTCGGCAAAGTACTGTCTCTGCTTTTCAATATACTATCTGAGTTGGTCATAACTTTTCTTCCAAGGAGTGTCTTTTAATTTCATGGCCGCAGTCACCATCTGCAGTGATTTTGGAGCCCCCCAAAATAAAGCCTCACAGTTTCTACTGTTTCCCCATCTATTTCCCATGAAGTGATGGGGCCAGTTGCCATGATCTTCGTTTTCTGAATGTTGAGGTTTAAGCCAACTTTTTCACTCTCCTCTTTCACTTTCATCAAGAGGCTTTTTAGCTCCTCTTCACTTTTTGCCATAAGGTTGGGGTCATATGTATATCTGAGGTTATTGATATTTTCCCTGGCAATCTTGATTCCAGCTTGAATTTCTTCCAGTCCAATGTTTCTCTTGATGTACACTGCATATAAGTTAAATAAGCAGGGTGACAATATACAGCCTTGATGTACTCCTTTTCCTATTTGGAACCAGTCTGTTGTTCCATGGCCAGTTCTAACTGTTGCTTCCTGACCTGCATACATATTTCTCAAGAGGCAGGTTAATTTGTCAGGTATTCCCATCTCTTTCAGAATTTTCCACAGTTTATTGTGATCCACATCGTCAAAGGTTTTGGCATAATCAATAAATCAGATAGAGATATTTTCCTGGAACTCTCTTGCTTTTTCCATGATCCAGCAGATTTAGGCAATTTGATCTCTCATTCCTCTGTCTTTTCTAAAACCAGCTTGAACATCAGGGAATTCAAAGATAAGGTGTGCATAGGTGTGTGGATTTCTCCTGGGCTTTCTATTTTGTCCCATATATCTATGTTTTTGACTTTTTACCAGTACCATCCTGTCGTGATGACTGTTGCTTTGCAGTATAGCCTGAAATCAGGCAGGCTGATTCCTGCACTTTCATTCTTCCTTCGCAAGATTGCTTTGGCTATTCAAGGTTTTTTGGACTTCCATACATATTTTGAAATTATTGGTTCTAGTTCTATGAAAACTACCCTTGGTATGTTAAATAAAAATTTAAAATGAGGTAAAAGAAAAAAAAGAAAAAAGAAAGATTGGAAAATACTGTAACTGAGTGAGAATAAAACCACAGTATATCCGAATCCGTGAGATGCATATATAGAAGTGCTTATACTTTTCAATGCTTGTATGAAAAAAAGTATAAAAGCCTAAGTCAATGGAAAGAAAAGTCACAAACTCCCTCAAAGCTTTCAGCAAAGGCCCCATATAGGAAACGTGAGCGAGGGGTGTAATCAGCTGTTGCAAACTTCTTGCTGTCAGATCTCGCGTTCTTGAGGTAAGGTTGTGGTCAGCTAACTGTGTCCTGTAATCCTCAAGGGAGACAAATAGTATTCCCTATTCCTTGAAATGAGGTTCCGAAGATTGACTTTTACCTTCCAAGGTCCTGGCTGCAAGGAGGGGGTCTCTGTACAGCCTGGTTATCCTGCCTGAGAGCACTCATCTAGCACCCAATCTTGTTAATTCCAGCAGTGCCCAGTCCCAGCTGGAAGAGGCAGATCTCAGTTCTCTCTGCCCTTCCCTTAGAAAGGCCCCCACACCCTGCCCAGCCACCTTCAAAGAGGGAGCCAGGGAACCAGCATGCAGCTGACCCTCAGCCTCCTCAATCTACTCAAATGGGGAGCTGGGTCCCATACACTGTGACCCACGGACATTGCCACAACCTTTCAGAGAAGGAGGTGGGGGTGGGACACGTTGGCCGTGGCTCTGAAACCTGGGCCAGGCCAGTGAGTGGATCCAGCAAGGGCTCCGGGACTTTGTAAGACACAGCCTGTCTTCAAGCTTTCTAAGCTCCACAGTTCATTACCCAGCCCAAGGCCCAAGGGCCTGGAGGGCCCTGTGGGAAGGCTGTAAGATATCTTTCCGTACATTGTGCTGAGAGGCTTTCTGTTGGTGGTCTGGGGTTTTCTAACTTCCCTAATCGTTCTGGGGCGAGGCCTGTAGCTCTGTTGTCCATCCTGCCCCTATTACAGTATCTTCCTTGATGAGCTTATTGAATCTGTGACTGAGTTCAGTTCAGTTCAGTTTTGCAGTCGTGTCCGACTCTTTGCAACCCCATGAATCACATACGCCAGGCCTCCCTGTCCATCACCAACTCCCGGAGTTCACTCAGACTCACGTCAATTAAGTCCATGATGCCATCCAGCAATCTCATCCTCGGTCATCCCTTTCTCCTCCTGCCCCCAATCCCTCCCAGCATCAGGGTATTTTACAATGAGTCATCTCTTCACTTAAGGTGGCCAAAGTACTGGAGCTTCCGTTTAAGCATCATTCCTTCCAAAGAAATCCCAGGGTTGATCTCCCTCAGAATCGACTGCTTGGATCTCCTTGCAGTCCAAGGGAATCTCAAGTGTCTTCTCCAACTCCACAGTTCAAAAGCATCAATTCTTCTGCACTCAGCCTTTTTCACAGTCCAACTCTCACATCCTCAGGAGACCTCACATGACCTCAGGAGAAACCATAGCCTTGACTAGACGGACCTTAGTTGGCAAAGTAATGTCTCTGCTTTTGAATATACTATCTAGGTTGGTCATAACTTTTCTTCCAAGAAGTAAGCGCCTTTTAATTTCATGGCTGCAGTCACCATCTGCAGTGATTTTGGAGCCCAAAAACCAAAGTCTGACACTATTTCTACTGTTTCCCCATCTATTTCCTATGAAGGGATGGGGCCAGATGCCATGATCTTCATTTTCTGAATGTTGAGCTTTAAGCCAACTTTTTCACTCTCCTCTCTCACTTTCAACAAGAGGCTTTTTAGCTCCTCCTAAAAGTTGGTAACTTGGGCCAACATGGACCAGTTGCACTAGCTGATGACTACATTCTACTCTGTTTCTATAACACACGGATATGGACTTTCCAATGTCATGTGATGTAAAAGCTTTTGTCTGCCTCTAAATGAAGTATTTAACTTAGCATAATGTCCTTCAAGAACATATACTGCAAATGGGGGGCTACCATTTATTTATTTACGGCTGGAATTACAGTTGACATGTAACATATTTCCAACAATTATATTTGGAATATAGTTGCATAACACTGTTGCTTTAGTTTCTGCTGTACATATGTCACACTGAGTCAATTTTAGGTGTACATACATCCCGTCAACTTTGGATTTCCTTCCCATGTATGCTGCCACGGAGCAGTCGAGTCCCTTTCTTCTTTACTTTTCTCAAAACACAGTAGTGTATAAAATTTAACTGGGGGTTAATTACTGTACAATATTGTGATTGTTTCTGCCAGGCCTCAACATTAATAAGCCATAAGTGTACAGGGGTACCACCCATCCTGGAGCCGCTCCCATCCCTTCCTACGCTATTCTTCTGGGTTGTTCCAGAGCACTTGCATTGCATGCCCTGCTTCGTGCAGATGAAAACCTGAAACATGATGCTTTTCTGCATAAAATACATAATTTTCTCTATTTCACATGTGAGAACATGGGTGTAGATGTTTCTACCTCAAATAGGAAATTGGGATCTCATGGTTGAAAATCTACTTGTATCATTTTCTTCCCATCCGTGGAATCATGTCTGTTTCACAGACGTATACCTGTGCACATTTTCCTACTTGAATGGGGAATTCTATATATTTTAGATATGAAAAGTTGAGCGTACATTTCCCTTCTTGAATTCTGAAATTGTATACACTTCCTATATGAAAACCGCAATGAAATTTTACTGACGTGAAATGTGGAATTAAGACCTGGGGAGCCAATATGGAACTGGAATTACCTCTATTTCATCAATGAAATTCTGGGCAGCACTGTTTCTTTGTGAAATTCTTAATTCTTTGTATTTCTCCAGTTTGAAACAAAGACTATCCACCATGAAATTGGAGTTCTCTGTAGTTCCTGTATCAAAATCTAGGCATTCTTCTCCTTCATGAAAGTGGGTTTTCTCTATATTTCATATCTGAAGATCAGAATGAACATTTTCCTGTGAGAATTAAAGAAATTTATGCATTTCATGCGAACCACTGGTTCTTCAGTCTCTGAAACACCTGTTTGCATTTGTGTCTCTGTGTGTTGCATGCGGGTGTGTGCACATGTGTACTTGTATCACCTGTATGTGTGTGTGTGTGGGGGGGGTCTGTGTGAGTGCCAGGCCTAAGATAGGTGCTCAGCGAGAAACACCAGACATCCTAGGAGACAGCGTGTGAGCAGTGCTGTCAGTGATGTAACCATCCAGGCACTTAACCTGATTGTGCCCACCTTATCTATGCCACCGGGAGGTAGGAGTAACTAATAGTCAGGAGGAGCACTTTGCTCGACTGGAAACACTTGCAGGAATAGCTCTGTTCCCCGGGAAGTGCATCCACAGATGCAAATGCTTAACTACCCAGGTGCCAACTGTAAGCTGTGAGCCAGGCCAGGGGAAAGGCCAAGAGCTGACAGACACAGTGATGTAACCATCCAGGCACTTAACCTGATTGTGCCCACCTTATCTATGCCACCGGGAGGTAGGAGTAACTAATAGTCAGGAGGAGCACTTTGCTCGACTGGAAACACTTGCAGGAATAGCTCTGTTCCCCGGGAAGTGCATCCACAGATGCAAATGCTTAACTACCCAGGTGCCAACTGTAAGCTGTGAGCCAGGCCAGGGGAAAGGCCAAGAGCTGACAGACTGTGGGCCAGGGGTTCCATTCAGTGTGGTTTGGCTTGGGGCTGCACTGTGGGGCTCAGACAGCTAGCAGACAAAAGTGCTCTGCTTCTTCTTCAGAGGATGGCCGCATTCCTGACACTGCTCAAGCCTAAGGCCCAAGTTTAAGGATGAATCTGCAGCACGCNTACAGGCTTAACTCAAGAAACAAGAAATAAATCAATTAATTGTACACATAAAGAAACCAGAAGGAAGAAATTAAGAACTCCGGGGCAAGTAGGAGGAAATAAATTGTAAAAATTAGGACAGAAGTAAATTGAAAATAAATAAAAGAGACCATAGCAAAAAATTTAACAAAGCCAAAAGTTTCTTTGAGAAGATAAATTAATTGACAAAACCATTAGCCAGAGTATCAAGAAACAAAGAGAGAGGAATCAAATCAACAAAATAAGAAAAGAAAATGGAGGAATCCCAATAGACAATACATAAATACAAAGGATCACAAGAGATTATGATCAGCAACTATGTGCCAATAAAATGGACAACTTGGAAGAAATGGACAAATTCTTAGAATGGTGTACCTTTCCAAAACGGACACAGAAGGAAATAGAGAATCTTAACAGACACTTTACAAGGATGGAAATCAAACTGTAATCAGAAATCTTCCAGCAAGCAAAAGCCCAGGACCAGAATGCTTCACAGCTGAATTGTACTAGAAATTTTCAGAAGAGGTGGCTCAGAAGTTAAAGTGTCTGCCTCCAATGCAGGAGACCTGGGTTCGATCCCTGGGTTGGGAAGATCCCCTGGAGAAGGAAATGGCAATCCACTCCAATGTTCTTGCCTGGAGAATCCCATGGACAAAAAAGCCCAGGACCAGAATGCTTCACAGCTGAATTGTACTAGAAATTTTCAGAAGAGGTGGCTCAGAAGTTAAGTGTCTGCCTCCAATGCAGGAGACCTGGGTTCGATCCCTGGGTTGGGAAGATCCCCTGGAGAAGGAAATGGCAATCCACTCCAATGTTCTTGCCTGGAGAATCCCATGGACAGAGAAGTCCAGTAGGTTACAGCCTATGGGGTCGCAAAGAGTCAGACACGACTGAGTGACTTCACCTACCTACCTTAATACCTATTATACCCAAATTCTTGCAGAAAATTGCAGAGGAAGGGAAACTTCCAAATTCATTCTATGATGCCACAATCACCTTAATATCAAAACCAGACAAATATGTCACACAAAAAGAAAACTACAGTCCAATAACACTGATGAACATAGATGGACAAATCCTTAACAAAATATTAGCAAAGAGAATCCAACATCATATTAAAAAGTTCATACCTCATGACCAAGTGGGCTCTATCTCAGGGATCCAAGGATTGTTTAATATTCACAAGTCAATCAATGTAATACACCACTTTAACAAATTGAAAGATATCTCAACAGATGCTGAGAAGTCCTTTGAAAAAAAATCAGCATTTATGATTAAAAAACAACAACAACAACAAAACTCCAGAAGGAAGGAATAGAAGGAACATTCCTCAACATAATAAAAGCTAAATATGACAAACCTACAGCAAAAATGACCCTCAATGGTGAAAAATTGAAAGCATACCCCCTAACGTCAAGAACAAGAAAAGCCCACTGTCACCATTAGTATTCAACATAATTTTTGAAGTTTTAGCCATAGCAATCTGAGAAGAAAAATAAATAAAAGTAATCCAGACTGGAAAAGAAAAATTAAAAGTCTCATTCTTTGCTGATATCATGATCCTCTCCATAAAAAAACCTAAAGACGCCACCAGAAAATTACTAGAATTAAGCAATGAATATATTAAAGTTTCAGGATACAAAATTAACACCCAGAAATTACTTGCATACTTATGAACTAACATTACTTTGCCGACTAAGGTCCATCTAGTCAAGGCTATGGTTTTTCCAGTAGTCATGTATGAATGTGTGAGTTGCACTGTGAAGAAGGCTGAGCGCCGAATAATTGATGCTTTTGGATTGTGGTGTTGGAGAAGAGTCTTGAGAGTCCTTTGGACTGCAAGGAGATCCAACCAGTCCGTTCCGAAGAAGATCAACCCTGGGATTTATTTGGAAGGAATGATGCTGAAGCTGAAACTGCAGTACTTTGGCCAACTCATGCGAAGAGTTGACTCATTGGAAAAGACTCTGATGCTGGGAAGGATTTGGGCCAGGAAGAAAGGGGACGACAGAGGATGAGATGGCTGGATGGCATCACTGACATGATGGACATGAATCTAAGTGAACTCTGGGAGTTGGTGATGGACAGGGAGGCCTGGCAGGCTATGATTAATGGGGCCACAAAGAGTCGGACAGAACTGAGCAACTGAACTGAACTGAACTTACACTGACAATTAGAAAACTGAAAGAAAGTAAGGAAACATTCCATTTCACCATTGTACCTAAAAGAATAAAATACCTAGGAATAAATCTACCTATGTAATGAGGTTCATGACACTGTACAGGAGACAGGGATCAAGACCATCCCCATGAAAAGAAATGCAAAAAAGTAAACTGGCTGTCTGGGGAGGCCTTACAAATAGTGGTGAAAGGAAAAGAGGTGGAAAACAAAGGAGTAAAGGAAAGATATAAGCATCTGAATGCAGAATTTCAGAGAAAAGCAAGAAAAGATAAAAAAAAAAAAAGGCTTCTTCAGTGATCAATGCAAATAAATAGAGGAAAAGAACAGAATGGGGAATACAAGAGATCTCTTCAAAAAAAATTAAAGATACCAAGGGAGCATTTCATGCAAAGATGGACTTGATAAAGGACAGAAATGGTAGGGACCTAACAGAAGCAGAATATATTAAGAAGAGGTGGCAATAATATACAGAAGAACTGTACAAAAAAGATCTTCATGACCCAGATAATCATGATGGAGTGACCACTAATCTAGAGCCAGACATCTTGGAATGTGAAGTCAAGTGGGCCTTAGAAAGCATCACTACGAACAAAACTAGTGGAGGTGATGGAATTCCGGTTGAGCTATTTCAAATCCTGAAAGATGATGCTGTGAAAATGCTGCACTCAGTGTGACAGCAAATTTGGAAAACTTGGCAGTGGCCACAGGACTGGAAAAGGTCAGTTTTCATTCCAATCCCAAAGAATAGATCTTCATGACCCAGATAATCATGATGGAGTGACCACTAATCTAGAGCCAGACATCTTGGAATGTGAAGTCAAGTGGGCCTTAGAAAGCATCACTACGAACAAAACTAGTGGAGGTGATGGAATTCCGGTTGAGCTATTTCAAATCCTGAAAGATGATGCTGTGAAAATGCTGCACTCAGTGTGACAGCAAATTTGGAAAACTTGGCAGTGGCCACAGGACTGGAAAAGGTCAGTTTTCATTCCAATCCCAAAGAAAGGCAATGCCAAAGGTTGCTCACACTACCACACAGTTCCACTCATCTCACACGCCAGTAAAGTAATATTCAAAATTCTCCAAGCCAGGCTTCAGCAATATGTGAACCGGGAACTTCCTGATGTTCAAGCTGATTTTATAAAATGCAGAAGAACTACAGATCAAATTGCCAACATCTGCTGGATCATGGAAAAAGAAAGAGAGTTCCAGAAAAACATCTATTTCTGCTTTATTTACTATGCCAAAGCCGTTGACAGTGTAGATCACAATAAACTGTGGAAAATTCTGAGAGAGATGGGAATACCAGATGAC
>SJXQ01012842.1:4933-81898 GCA_006408695.1 Aepyceros melampus
CCGCATACACGCGGTTTGTCTCTCCAGCGGCCTCGGCAGGTAAAGCCGCCTTCTGGCCTGTCCTCAGGAAGTCCGAAGCCTAGCGAGGGCCGATCAGGGTGCTATGCCCAAGAAGGTTCAGAAGGGTTGGGGGCCGCCCAGAGCAGGGCTCGGGGATGGGCAAGTGAGCTTGAGAGGCCTAGCTGGGACCCGGAGCTGGAGGGGTGGCGACACCCGGGGTGAGGCCCTGCATTCCCTGCTGTCTGGGGCTGAGTGCTGTCGGAAGCCTGCTTCCTTCGTGCTTTCTCCGGTGGTGGGAGAAGGTGGAAGAATGCTGTGCCTGCTCAGGAGGTGGCGGCAGCTCTTCAGTGGTGAGCTTCGGGCTTCGTTGCTCCGAGGGATGCGGGATCTTCCTGGGCCAGGGATCGAACCCGTGTCCCCTGCATTGGCCGCGGGTTCTTATCCACTGTACCACCAGGGAAAGTCCATAATGGGACTCTTAACCTTCGTTTTATAGTCTTTATTACTCTTTCATGCCCCTTGCATTTGTTCTGACCTTTTCCCAGTGCAATGTTACAAGGAAAATAAAGACACATTGCTGTTACTGTTAGTAGCGTGTTTTTAAGTTTTTTTTTTTTTTAATTTTTGTTTCAAGACTTCATGTTTCCTCTTCTCTATCAGCAGAATTTAAGAAAGTTAAGAATTTGTTTTGCGTAAAGTCAGCTCTTGAGGGAGAGGATTGTCAGAAGATTAGAAAAAAGAAAACAGCTTGGAGGAGTTCAGGACGTTTTGGTTCTAATCCTGTATCAGGGAATGTTCTTGATAGTATCTCACATGGAACCAGTCGACCTTCAAGTAGAAGTTGGTCTGATTAGATTTTTCTGGGCCGATAACGTAGCCCAGTGTCCTGGAGGAGGGTGATTATAAGTCCATGGCAGCCTCCATCCGCCTTTCTTGTTCCTTTCTGTCATTTTTGTGGCCATCTTCGAGTCACCGTTCTGGTGTGCAAAATGGAGCTTACTTATTTGACGCAGATTGACAGAGCTTTTCAGCTGAACAGTATTTTTCTAGGTCTTGGGTTCAGATTTCTCAGGAAATGAACCCGTTGGCAATTGCTGTGTGTTTTACAGTCAAACACTGAGGCGGGTCCAGGAGTCTGAGGGTTTCTTGTGAAACAGGTCACTTTGCTCTCTTTTTGGGTAATTTCTCCCAGTGGTTCAGAGTTGCCTGCTAGGCAACTCCATACCTGCAGGAAGTGGACCACACCCAAACAGCCCAGCTGGGGCCTTTTTGGTGCTTGGGCTGGGCTCCGGCATTGTTATCAGTAATGGAATCTTGGGGTGGGCGGGAGTGCAGGAATAAAAAGTTGACTCTCTTATCCCTCCATTGCTGCTCAGAGTCAGGCCCTGTCATCCGGCCGGCCCTTCCCCTCCCAGAACTTATGTTTTTGCAGTGTGATGCCTTTCAAACTCCCAGTGCCAAATGCTTTGAGGACAAAAACAGGGCTGTTATAGCACCTGGCTCCTGGGTGATATGGAGTTTCCTAATCCTAAAGGGCTCCCTGGTTTCCAAGGTTTTGTTTGTTCAGTCGCTCAGTCGGGTCCGACTCTTTGCAATCCCATGGACTGCCGCATGCCAAGCTTCCCTGTCCTTCACCATCTTGTGGAGTTTGCTTAAACTCATGTCCATTGAGTCAGTGATGCCATCCAACCATCTCATTCTCTGTCGCCCACTTCTCCTGCTTCAGTCTTTCCCAGCATCAGGGTCTTTTCCAATGAGTCGGCTCTTTGCATCAGGTGGCCAAAGTATTGGAGCTTCAGCATCAGTCCTTCCAATGGGTATTCAGGGTTGATTTCCTGTAGGATCGACTGATTTGATCTCCTTGCAGTCCAAGGGACTCTAAAGAGTCTTCTCCAGCATCTCAGTTAGAGAACATCAGTTCTTTGGCGATAAGTCTTCATGGTCAAACTCTCACATCTGTACATGACAACTGGAAAAACCATAGCTTTGACTGCGTGGATCTTTGTTGGCAAAGTGATGTCTCTGCTTTTTAATATGCTGTGTAGATTTGTCATAGCTTTTCTTCCAAAGAGCAAGCATCTTTTAATTTTATGACTGCTGTCCACAGTGATTTTGGAGCCAAAAATCTGTCACTGCTTCCACTTTTTCCCTCTTTGTCATGAAGTGATGGGACCGGATGCCATGATCTTAGTTTTTTGAATGTTGAGTTTTAAGCCAACATTTTCACTCTCCTCATTCACCCTCATCAAAAGCCTCTTTAGTTCCTCTTTGCTTTCTGTCATTAGACTGGTACCAAGGTTGAGAGGAGAGAAATAAGATGTGCCTTGCTTGAGACAAATTATAAAACATCCCAGGTGTGGTTAAAGGTACTTTGTGTACACCCCACTGGGGACAACACTCCACTTACAGACCTTTGTATTTTCAGGAGGACCTCAGTCAGTAGAAGAGGCTGTGTGTTCAGCGCCCTGTTGGTATCTGAAGACATTGTGGGAACTTTCTGAGTTTTATATTAATGCTTACCAGATAGTCAGCCTGTGTTTATCTTCCCACTTAGTCCCTTCCTGTTTTTCAGAAGACTTTTCTGGTCCTAAGATTTGAAAGTACCCCATAGGTCCAGACACTTTTGTCTTATGTTAATTATTTAGAATTTTTTTTTTTTTTAGTTTTTATTTAAAAAGTTATGCATGTGATAAAGGGTTTGTTGGAACAGAGGCAGTTCCTTGCCCTTTGCTTTCATTTTCTCCTCCCTGAAGGTAGCCCCTTTGCTCTTTGCTGGCAGTTGCTTCTGTTACTTCTTTGTTCACAAAGAGCATTTGCAAATAGGGTTTTCCCCTGTCTGTAGACTTTGGACCGTGACGACGAAGAAGGTTTAGTTCTTGAGTCCTTGCCTCCTTCCCTGGCTTGTCCCTCCCCTCCCTGCGCCCAGTGCAGTTATAGGGTAACTTGGGTCCGAGGCATGTGTGTACATTAACGGGACTCCAGAATCGCTAAACCCAGCCAGTCATTACTAAACCAGGATTACTTTTTCAAGCCCTGTTTGGAAGTTCTCTTTTTGGAAATGTAATTGTTTTAGTCTGAGCTGCTGTTACAAAATATCATTAAAAACCCTAGTGGCTTAAACAAACACTTGTCACAGATGTGGAGGCTGGAAAGCCCAAGGTCAAGGCTCTGGCAGATTAGGTGTCTTCTGAGAGCCCAGGGGGTGGGAGCTCTCCTTCCAAGGGCACCGTTGCCAATCCGGAGGGCTCCGCTTTCGTGACCTAGTCATGTCCATCACACTGGTGGGGGGTTGGGTTTCACCATATGAAGCGCTGTGTGTGGTAGTTGCTCAGTCGTGTGCAACCCTTTGCGACCCCATGGACTGTAGCCCGCCAGGCTCCTTGTCCGTGGGATTCTCCAGGCAAGAATACTGAACCATATGATGGGGTAGGGGGTACTCATAAACGTTTAGTCCTTAGCAGCACTTGTAACGCACTCAACCCCAGACCAGTTGTTGAAACTTTCCCTCGGGGAGTCCAGGTGGAGCACACAAGCTGTCTGTCTCGTTTCACTTCTGTGGAGACTCCTCATGAGCCTCTTGGCCTGGACCGCTGGCATCCTGGGTCGTCTCTACCTTCATCGCCCGGATTCCTCGTATTGCTGCCTTGGGTTGGCTCGTGTTCTGTGACTCCTGCCATCATGGTTTCGACCACTGAGTTGGTGGAACATACCTTGTAGTGGCCTTCTTGTGAATAGGGTGCATGGGAGATAGTTTTTTTTTTTTTAAGGTCTTGGATATCTGCAAATTTCTTTTTGCCTTTCTCCTCTGTTGATATTTTGGCAGGGTATTTAGTTACGGGTTGGAAATTATTTCCTCCAGAGTCATGACAGTGTCTCCTCTGTTTATGTTAATATTAAACAGATGAATAAAGTAGAAGGTGAATTCCAAGGTCAGGACTGCCCAGTCTGTGCAGGGAGGGCCTTCTGAGCCGCTGTCCTCTTTCTCGTGGGACATTGCCTTCTGGTTTCTCTCTGTCAGAAAGAGGTGGTGTACACACATCCTTGTTTTTCCATGTGTCTGTCTGTGACTCCCACCTCCCCGACTTGAATACCCCTTTTCCCTCTGTCTCTCATTTTCTGGTCTCAGGGTCCTGTGGACCCAGAACCGTTTTCAGGGCGGCCCGCAGTGTCTTGTCAGAGAGACTTTTGCTTAAGTTGACTGCTGTTTGGGGTGTGCAGCTGTGGTCTGGGAGTGAGCGTGGGCTTCCTGGGAGGACAGGGGTGGCACCACCCGGGTGGGTCAGGTGCCCATGGGACCTGGTCGCCCCTGCACGTGTGTCCGGGACGAATGAAGAGCGAGCGTCCCTGTGACCCCGTTCCTGGCTCCATGCTGCTCCTCAGATGCTCGCATTAGTGGGCACGTGCTCCAAGGCTGCGCCTCCTACTAAAAACAAAGTACCTTTTTGGGGTAGAAGCACATGGTGGTAAACGAGTGGAAATGAAAAGGAATCTAGAACTTGGGGGCCGGGCGCTGGCCAGCAGCTGTTTTCAGCACGGTTTTCCCAGCATCGCTTTAAAAATGCAGTTTAGCGTGGTTGACTCACAGTTGTCAGACTGGCACCTGAACTCCTGCTGAACCGAGAGCCTGCGGTAGAAGGCCCGGTGTGCACACTGTCTCCTGTGGGTGCAATGCCCTTTCCTGGTACCAGAAGTTTCTTGAGAGGTAATTTGAAAAGAGAAAGAGGGGTAAGTACGAAGAACTGCTTTCTTCCTCAGCAGTTGCTGCCGGGAGGCGGGTGGCTTTTTCCTTCTGCTTCACTGGGGAACCTGGAGAGAGAAGCAGGGAGAGGAGATGGTCTCTGGGCATTCCCACGTTGGTGCCTGTCAAGGAGACAGTGGGGTCCTTGTCAGAAGGGAACTTTGTTCTCTGGCTCTCCTCTCAAGGGCCCCACGCTGGGGCAGCTCCCGCCCTCGGCCAATCCTCAGGGCTTCCGCTGCCAGAAGGGCTGTTGGACCAGTTTTACAGATGAGAAAACTGAGGCTAAAGGAAACTGGGCCAGGGCTCCGCACCTGGGAGCAGAGCCCTGATTTTTAGCCCTCGCTCCACCAGAGTGCCTCCTTCCCAGCATTTCGGATCCAGCCTCGCTGTCCACGTGGCCGCTGTTTCCCTAAGGACCTGGTTGCTCCTCCAGCCTCTCTGAGACCACCCCGTTTCAGGGCCAGTACCTGCTGGTATTTGGGGGCACTTTTATTTCCATGATTTCTTTTCTTTTCTTTTCTTTTTTTTTTTTTACTTTTGAAGAAGATTTTGTTCATGTTCCAGGGCTATTTTTGATGGACTTCCTGGAGTTTTGGAGGGTGGGTGTCGGCGGCGGTGACTGGTCCCATTCTCTCTCTCTCAGTTCTCTCTGCTGAGCCCTTAGGCTGCCTCGGGGCGGGAGAGCAGCTCTGGCGTCCGTGTCTTGCCTTTCAGGGTGTTGGCCTGGTTGTTTTGAAACCTGGTTGGTTGTGCTGAAGCAGTAACTGGAAAAAGCAACCTGTAACAGTGGTTTTTCAGATTTCCGCATTTACCCTCATCCATCGCCTGGAGGGCTTGGTAAAATGTAGACCGTCTGGGGTGGAGTGTGTGTTTCTAACAAGATGCCAGGTTGAGAACCGCTGCAGCACAGTTAAAAATCCTCCTCATGGACGCACACCGTCGTGGTGCCCATTTGCAGAGCGGCTGAGTGGATAGTCAAGTGCTGGCGAGTTGGGAGCGTGTATTTCAGAAACCGACTTTGGAAGCACGGGTCTGACTTTGAAAGTTGAATAGGCTTTTCAGTGGAAAGAATTGCTGGACTCTTAGCAACACAGGTCCATCTAGTCAAAGCTATGATTTTTCCAGTAGTCAGGTATGGATGTGAGAGTTGAACTATAAGACAGCTGAGTGCCGAAGAATTGATGGGTTTGAACTGTGGTGTTGGAGAAGACTCTTGAGAGTCCCTTGGACTGCAAGGCGATCCAACCAGTCATCCTAAAGGAAATCAGTCCTGAATATTCATTGGAAGGACTGATGCTGAAGCTCCAATACTTTGGCCACCTGATGTGAAGAACTGACTCATTGGAAAAGACCCTGATGTTGGGAAAGATAGAATGCAGGAGGAGAAGGGGACGACAGGATGAGATGGTTGGATGGCATCACTGACTCGATGGACATGAATTTGAGTAAGTTCTAGGAGTTGACGATGGACAGGGAGGCCTGGCATGCTGCAGTCCATGGGGTCACAAAGAGTTGGACACGACTGAGAGGTTGAACTTAACCGTTTTAGTGTGTATTACACACCAGCTAGGGGGCAGAGGAAGACATGTGCTCCATATCTGTCTGACTTTGGAACCTTGTTTTATAAAAAAATGCGTCTCAGAACTAGCCTTCGTGGTTCTTTTGGGAAACCCTGAGCCTGAACAAAGGTCCTGAGCCCAAAGCTCTTCTCAGCGTTGTCAGGGTCGTCTCTCTCAACTGTTTCCATCAAGTCGCCCCCTGCGTAAAACCCTTTGGTGGCTTCCGACCAAATAGAAGCTCCAGCTTAGCACCCAGGACCCCTTCACCTTGCAGGAGACAGTCCCTGCCCACCCCTCAGGGTCACCTCAGGTTCCTGTGCCCAGGAACCCCTGACAAGCCATTAGTGTTTATATTCTGGCTTCTTTTTCTCCCCCCCTTGACTGGATTGTGAGGAGAGACCTGCGCAGTGAAGGTTCCCATCGTCCACCTCCCAGCTGGTGCTCTGCTTAGGAGGAGGGGCTGCTGCTGTGCCTGGTGGAGGGTGGGGGCAGCTAGGAAATGAATGGGGGCCCCTGGGCAAAGTTGATGCTCTTTTCTCACAGTTGTTCTGCTTAACACTTAACTAAAGATCTGCATGTCTCTGAACTGAGAATACTATTTCAGACCAATAGTCTTTTCCATGTTTTGGAGGTCAGAGGTTTTGTGTTTTTGTGTAGAATTAGTTGATTTGATTTTTTTAATTAAAAAACAATCGATTTCTGTGTTGTTGTTTAGTCGCTAAGACATGTCCCACTCTTTTGCGACCCCATGGACTACAGCCCGCCAGGCTTCTGGGTCCATGGGATTTCTCAGGCAAGAATATTGGAGTGGGTTGCCATTTCCTTCTCCCGGGGGTTTTTCTGACCCAGGGATCGAACTCTGAGTCTCCTGCTTTGGCAGGAAGATTCCTTACCGTCTGAGCCCCCCATTAGCGGCCCTTTATTAGCGTGTCCTGTGGTTAGCTATACTTGCTTATTTGAGGGTGGATTTTGGTGGTGGGCAGCGAGTAGGAGACTTTTTTAACTGTGTTGTAATTTTTTTGTGGTTCTTTGTACGGGCATTTTCCAGTATGAGGGTGAATGTTATATGAAGCAGATTTAGGGGATGAACTGTGTCCCGAAGGGCGGCTGTGAGGTTTGGGGGCTCTTTGCTTTCCTCTGTTAATAAAAGATCTGAAGGGTTTCTTTTTTTTTTTTAAGCCAAAACAAGAAAACTCCTTTTGTGTCATTCGGATGCCTTCCTCCCAGTGTCGTCTTCAAGAAAACATGAAATGCTTACGTGGAGTGAAACTGCTTGCATTTATTTCCTGGCCTGCTGACCCAGGCTGCCTGTATTTTTCTGTGCTGTGGGTGGGACGTGCTTGGATCTGAGTGGTGAGGATCGCAGGTCACCCGCCCAGGTGGGCCTGGGGCCTTAAGCGACCCCAGCACCAAGGTGCGGGCCTGGCTATTGCAGGATGAAATTCTGTTTTGCCGTATCATGAAGCAGAGTCATCTTCTAAAGTGATCACATCGTTTAGAATAGTTTTTAGTGGAAAATCAGTTTTCCCAGGAATCTACACATTTCCTGATCTCGTGGATCAGTTACTGCTCGTATGAAGCAAACGGTTTCATGAGAGGAGGTCTTCACAGCCTTCCTCCCCAAATAAATACATACTGATATGTGTGTGCGCACCTATAAAATGGGTTCTCATTTTTTACTTCTTTTGTATTTTCAAAAGGAATAAAATAAAACCCTCAGCATCCTGAAAATTAATTGGAGTGAAAAGTTAAGTTGATAAAATACTTTTAAGCCTTTTTAACAAATTACTTATTTTAATTGGAGGATAATTAAAATATTGTGATGGTTTTTGCCATACGTCAGTATGACTTGGCTGTAGTTAAACATGTGTCCCCTCCATCCTGAAAACCCCTCCCCCCTCCCTCCCCACTCCATCCCTGCCAAGTTGTCACAGAGGACTGGCCTTAGGTTCCCTGTGTCGTACATCAAACTCCACACTGGTTATCTGTTTTACACATGGAGGTGTATATGTTTCAATGCTCGTCTCTCAACTCATCCCAGCTTCTCCTTCTCCCACAAGCCTTTTTAATATGGCAAAATTCTCAACATTTTGAGATATTTTAATTTTATACCTAGCCTGTTGCATCGGTTATTTCTTTATATGTTAGGTGAAGCCATTAAATGAGGCTGTTTTTGAAATTCCATGAAAAGGATCTCTCTTGGTTCGTCTTTTTTGCATCAGAGCAGCGATGATCCGGTTCAGAAGGGGTGGAGGTAGGGGAGGCATGTGCTAGGCGGGGCGGTGGGGGGGTTGCCATGAGGACTTCTGGCCACTTTGCACATCATGAAGTGGGGGTTTGAGGAGGAGAGTGTCTGACTTCAGTCCATCGGCCATTAAAACGGCTTTTAAAGCAGGAGCGTCTGTAAACCCACCTCTTGAATATAGCTGTCTTGGAGTTGCTGTCTCTGTATACGTGTCTCTTTAACTGATGGCAGACACACGGAGGTGCACTTGGCATATTGTTTTCCATCTAGAAGTGGGTCGTGAATATCACGCCTGTCTCCCTGCAGTTTTCCTTATGACGATTTTAATGGTGTTTCTGACTCACCTCCTTAACGTGGGGCCTGCCCATCCTTAGGACACAGAGTTCTAGCCAGCAATGCGTTCCTGTTTGGCTCTGCTGGTGGAGATGGAATTACCTTGCTGCTTTTTCCTTTTGCCTTGGGAGAAAAATTAGTCATCCTCCCCCTCCCACAACAGTGTTATTGGAAAGCACTGGTTGTTGTTATCTAACAAGTTTCTGTTGGTAATTGCTTCACTTAACCTGAGTGAGTTAGATGGCGATCCTCATGTTATTACACATTCACTCTGGGCCCCTTGCCCTGTAACAGATATGTGTCCTAAAGCGCGGACCCCACGTGTGGGCAGGGACCTGCAGAGACTGTGCGTGTGTGTGTACACCCGTGTGTGACAGCATGAACTCACAACAACACAGCCGGTCTCCTTTCCCGACTGCCTGTCCTCTGTGGATGGAGCAAAGGGATGGACCTGCGGGATGTGGAGTTCTGCCTGGCTGAATTGCATTCTTCCTGGTTGTTCTTCAGATGGATATTTTGTGTATGTGATAAATAAAAAGGTCCTAGTTTTAAAACAGCTTTTTATGTCTTGCATGTCTCTTTTTAGTCTTTGAATGAAAAGTTGTAGAAGATGTAGAAATTAGCAGGTGCAGTAATAGTGCAAATATTGTGACTTAAAAATTTAATCATTGCTGCGAATGAGCAGTCCTTCTGCCCCCTCCCCCACCCCAGATGAGGATGAATGTGTCTCTTCTAGTTTTGTCTTCAGTGATGGGGCCGAAGTCCGTGAAGTCTCGCAGACCGTGTGTATGTGTTTTCTTCCCGCCCAGGATGCACGCCTGAGTGAGGCTCTCTGCCTTGCCCGAGCCGCTTAAGGTTTTCCCGACATGTAGGTTCTGATCAGTTTAGGTCTCCCCACCTCCAGGGGAGTTACTAAAAACTCTTCGTTCCCAGAGACTTTGAGGGTTCGGTTAAAGGGCACTGAGCTGCACTACTGGACCTCTACCAGGTTTGATGAATAGAAAAACGTAGGGAAACATACACAGCAGTGATATGAATGATATAGCATGACTGAATTTTCCTAGAACTGATTTGCTTTTTTCTTTATTTAGACTTTAAAAAGTTTTCCTTATTGTGTGACTGATTGTCTTTAGTTATTTGTTTCACTCTTACAAAAGTGATCACAGAAAGGGAAACCTGTTGAGAAGAGAACAATGAAAGAAAAAGAGGACGTGTTGTCAGACTTCATAAAAGATCTTTGCTATTTGAAGCTGAAATTATATGTAGTAATATAGTCAGTGTGGCCATTTTACTTTATAGTACTTTATAAAACAAAATTAAGGGATTTATTAATGTTTTTATTTGTAATTTCCACGATCACCTCTCTTACAGTTTGATACAAAAAAAAAAAAAGCAGATTGGTTTCATGTGTCTGAAATAAAGTTTAAAATATGGGCAATCCCCAAGTACCTTTCAGATTTCGTTTGTAAGTTTGTTGGTTGAAGTGCCCCCTGTGTTTTTAACAGAGATAAATTTGTAAACAGTGGTTAAATTGTGAGGCTAGGCTTGAAGCCTAACTGAACTATGAGTTAAGAGTTTCTGGTTCTGCAGGCAGGAAGCTAGTTGGTATAAGAGAGCTGGAGGAGAAGGAGGACTTTCTCTGCTCCTGTTGGTGCAGGCCGGCTCCATGCAACATCTGAGTGCAGGCTGCTCCCTTGTGCTACTGGGCCTCCCTGCTGCCACCAGGACCCTTGTTCTCCATCCTTTCATGCCTTCCTGATATTGCATCTCTGGTGTGAGTCCCTCTTTGCTACATTTCATTGAGAAGTTCTCAGTGAAAGTTCCTATTCCTATTCTTTGTTTTAAAATTGATTTTATGTAGACGTTGGGAAAGCATTTATACAAGTTCATACCAGTAGCAGTCTTCCTCAGTGAGAGGAAGAATGTATGTTGATCTAACCGGATAGGTAGAATGTGAGGCAGTGAAGAACTGATGGCATGGGACAGGCGTGATGTCTAGGGCTGCAGAAGAGTCTGCCACTGTGCTGGCATTGATGAGGAAGAGGAATGATAATGATAACCCTGACTTCAGGGAGCTTACAGTTTGAGAGCAGAGGCACGCGAGTGAACACTTTTCACTGGTACACATGCAGTTGTAGAAGGAAGTATAAGGCCCAGAAGTAGCACAGAGAAGGGAGTAATTATATTGAGAGGTGGCAGTTTGAAGATCAGTAAAGGAAATGATGCCTGAGCTCTTTTTTAAAAGAAGGCAGAAGGAATCCGGACTTCCCTGGTGGCTCCTGCAGGAAACTCGAGTTTGATCCCTGAAGCGGGTGGATGGCAACCCACTCCAGTATTCTTGCCTGGTTGAAATCCCATAGAGAGAGGAGCCTGGCGAACAACAGTCCCTGGGGTCGCAAAAAGTCGGGCACAAGTGAGTGACCCAACACACATACACACAGAAGGAATCTAGACAGAATAAAGTATTTAAAAGCATAGGGATTTTTGGTTTTGTTTTAATAGCACAGAGTGTTGGGAAAAGGGCAGGAAATTCAGTTTTGCAGGACTGGTAAAGAACGAGATAGACGAAATTGAAGAGGGGACCAGCTCATAAAGAACTGTGCCTAGCGGTTCGGGCTTTGGTTAAGTGATGCAGCCTTGCGGAGAATGTTTGAAGGGGCAGAATGAGACCAGTTTTTGTTTGACAGTTTGGTGCTTGGACTGGAGGAGGGGTGGAGGGTTGGCTGGTTGACTGTTGATGGATAGAGGTCTCGGAGTGTGGATGGGATTCAGGGAGGGAGCTGTGGGCAGAATGAGCTGGCTTGGTGATGGGGACTGGGTCGGAGGGAGGGTGGAGTCCTGGGATGGCCCCTAGGGCTCTGGCCTGGGTGTGGGGCCATCTATTGGCATAGATAGTGAGTCACGGGGCCACCTGTTGGCAGAGACGAGGAAGAAGCTACCCAGATAAAGAGTTTCTGTTTCAGAGGACTGGAATGCAGGTGGAGGGACAGAATAGGTCGTTACGTGCATGGGCCTGGAGCTTGGGCAAAGAGTCCGGGCTGGGGACCGACCAGGCTGCTGATTTACGAATGAGGTCATCGGGGTTGTTAGCCTCCTGAGGAGGGGCATGGGCACCATGGGGAGGGCAGTTGGAGAGGGCGTAGCCTGCGTTCAGCTCTCAGAGGCATCTGCTGTCCCACCTCGCTTTACCTGTTAGGCTCCTGAACTCTGCTGCCATCACAGCATCAGGGCAGGCACAGCATCAGTGATTTCCACCATGGCCTCGGGATGGGGGCCCAGGTGGGCAGAGAGGGGCACCGTGTGGCTTGTCTGTCTGTCCCCAGTGGGAGCAGTTCATGAGCTGATTGTCTGGAAGTCCAGAGTAGCTTGTTGTTGCTTGGGTGATGGGAGTTTCATTAGGTAAAGGGTATGCAAGGGTTGGAAATACATAGTATAGAGTTAGTTTTGACCCCGCCAGTCTTTGATGTGTAGTTTGATGAATGGCATGCCTGAAGTGGCTCAGAAAATAACTTTCTGAGCTGGAGAGCAGAATTTTTCAAGAATGTCGTTCAGATGTCTTAGACCTTGGTTAAACCTGCAGAAATCGTTGTAGAAGCCCCTTGTTGTTCAGTTGATAAATCTTGTCCAACTCTCTTGCGACCCCATGGACTGTAGCCAGCCAGGCTTCTCTGTCCATGAGCTTTTCTAAGCAAGAATACTCGAGTGGTTGCCGTTTTCTTCTCCAGGGGATCTTCCCCATCCAGGGATTGAACCTGGGTCTCCTGCATTGCAGGCAGATTCTTTACCGCTTGAGCCACTGGGGAAGCCTGGGGAAGCCCGTCGAAGCCTCTAGGTTAACATTAAACCCAACCAAGCTTTCTTGTTACCCCAGACAGGTGATGCTGGGTTTCCTATGGTGCTTCTTGCCTGTTGCAGCCTGGAGAGTAATGGGGAAAAAAGAAAGCTGTGTTCGGGGTGGATTTTTTTGGATTATGTTATTAAAATAATTCTCTTTAATATTTGTACAGGTTAAGCATCCTAAAATGCTCGTTTTAAATGAGAAGGGGATTTTGGAATTTGAGTCGGTTTACTTTTAGTTTATCTAATCTCTTAAGAGGCGCAATATTTTAGAATACTTGGGGGTCTGGGGGGTGTCCGTTTGTAAAACTTGACAGGTTAAATCAGATCTCCTGTGTTATTACAGTTTTAGCCAGAGGTAATTTTAATAATTAAAGTGAAGTGGCCCATTTAAAAATTCCCTTCGGTAAAGAGCAGTGGCCGTAAGTGTTTTGGGGAAGTATGGGCTGACTGGGGGAGTGGGTAACTGGAGCAATAAAGATTACTCATTTTTAAAAATAAACTTTATTTTTTAGAGCAGTTGAGGTTCACAGCAAAATTGAGCAGAAGATGTGGAGATTTTCCCAGGCCCTCTGTGCTCCTTGTCACTCTCAGCGTCCTGCACTGGGCTCTGGTTATTTTTTATTAGGGATGAACCTTCTGTGACACATACTTGTCACCCACAGTCCATAGTTTCCATGGGACAGTGCATTGCATGCTTTGGGTTTTAATAAATGTGTCAGGACGTGTATCCTCCCTTCTGGTTTCCTGCAGAAGAGTTTCACTGCCCTAAAACGTCAAGGAGGGCGTTCTTAAATGATGTTACTTGATCTGACTGAAGTGGTTTTCTGTGAATGTGCGCCATTTCCCAAACCTCATCAGCTTCTGCAGTTTCTGGCGTCTCTTGGTGGGTGGCCCCGCGGTTGCCCGTGTCTCTGTGACCATGAACGCCGCTCACACTTGGGGTTCTCAGGGCGCCCAGACCCAGTGTGCCACCTTGGGAAGAAGTGAGTGACTCTTGGCAGCCCCCCCCTCCCTGACAGGGAGATTCTGTGACAGCGCACTTCTGCCCAGCTCATTTCGGTTCTCTGACCCTTCAATTACTTTGAGACTAAGTTAAAAATCGAAGTGTCCAAAAACTGAAAATGGAAGCACCTCCTTCCCTAAGTAGGTCTCCCCCTTTTTTTTGTCTTGACTCCCTCATCCTGTCCTTTCCCAGCTGGGTTGAGTGGATGGAGCTCTCCCCCAGGGATGGATGGGTGCTGACTCAGCCTCTGTGGAGGTGTGTGTGTGTGTGTGTGAAGGGACAAACACCCACTTGGTGCACACCCCACCCCACCCCTACCCCCCGCCAATATAAAGATTCCTGTTAAAAACAGCTGAGCTGTCAAAAATGTTACTTTATTAAAAGTATTATAGAAGCAGTATATAATTGTTAAAGAGAAAAAACAATGTAGAATTGTGTGGTTTTGTTCCCCAGGGGAGTAACATATGTTAAAGGCAAGGAGTCTGTCTGGTTGTTTAATTGCAAAGGCTTGTTCACTGTCTTGCATTTAGAACTGAAGGGAAGGCTGGGAATTCCATTTGATGGTTTTTTCTCTTCCCTTGTGCAGCAGTTCCATCAGAAATGTCACTAACCTCTAATCAGGACCCTTGAAGCAGCTGGATTTCTCCCAGCACTGAAGTGCTTTTCCTGTTCCTAATGAGACATGAGACTCTCTCGTCAGCCAGCAGAGGCTTAGTCTGCGGTGTTGAGGCACCATGCTCTGGGCTGGGCGGGGGGCGCGCTGTGCCTGCTGTCCTTAATGCACTGACAGCCTGGGATGGGCAGGCTCCAGTGAGTGATGGCAGTCTAGGGTGCTGTAACCAAAGTGAGAGAAAGGACGGAGGCCTTCCTGGAGGCAGCGGCACACAAGTGTGTAGTTGAGCAGTCTTCAAGGTGCTCTAGTGGGTCAGGACACTCCAGGCAGATGGGTCTGTTCCGCGAATTGGCTGTAGTTTGGGGTGACTGGTGTAGTAAGGTGATGGGTTTTTCCTTGCGTTCCTCCTACCTGAGATGATGGGGAAGAGAAGGTATTAGTTTGGAGTAGGATAAAAGTGTGAAAAACGAAGGGGAAGTATGATGGGGGCTTCAAATCAGGTGGTCTCTCCTGACTTGGATGGAGAGTCCAGACCAATCCTGAAGGGGTCTTAGCTTCTTTGTGATTTGCTTGAGGAAGAGATAATAAGGAGCAACTGGAAACCTGGGTAGGCTTGATACTTAGAGTATTCTGTGTGTCTCTTTTTTAAAAAGTTGAGCTTAGTCTTCATTCCTGATTCAGAAGAGAGATGTTTTTTCTATTTTTAAATTGGACTGAATACACTTGAAGTACAGTAGACACTGTAGATGGCCTCTCTTTTTTTTGGCGTAGTTAGAGTCGGGCTCTCAAACGAGACAGGACAGTTTTTTTTTTCTTTTTACAAAAATGACTAGCAAGTTAGTGATTTTACATAAGAGCCAAGAGCCCTGGGGCTGGTTTCACTGGTCCAGGAAAAGGATGTCTGGTTCTGTGAACCCTCACGGGAGGCCAGGGTATCAGGAAGCACAGTTGGACTTGGTGACAGTTAACTGGTAGTTTGTCTTTTGAGAAGACAAAGCTATAGGAGGGAGGCTGCTCCTATAAGAGGGGTAGGAGAATCAAGCTTTTATGTTTTCTGAAGAATTTAGTTGGCAACAACCAGTGGTGAAGTTTTGGTGAGTTAGGGTGACAGCCCCTTTGTGCAGGATGGAACTTGGCTATCGTGGGGGACCCTGCAGAGTCACAACTCCAGCCATTAGAAAACATCTTCATGAGTTAAATGAATAAGTGAGGTTCCTGTAGAAAAAGTCAAGGTCATTCAGTTAAAGAGTTGTAAGGGGTGACAGCCTGGTCTGAGGTTCCGCAAGCAGAGGCAGGCAGGGAAGAGGTGTGTGGTGATGGAGGAAGTCGCAAAGCTTCGTCAATGGTTAGCTGATGATATTTCAAGGGGTTGCAGCAAAAAGTCCTTTTCGCTGAAACCTTTGCGTTTCACAGCCTGTGTCACCTGTAGTCTCAGGATGAAGGCTACCGGTGAAGTTGTATTAGCAACAGCCCGACTGCAGAGGCCTCTGAGTTGGAACCACTGTGGTCCCAAGCCTGGGTCATGATTCCAGGCTTGTCTACTTACTGTTACTTAGGGTTTGCCTGAGAGCTCAGAATGCACACTGGAGGTCACATAGTAGGTTAACTAGTTCATTTGTATTTCCTGGAGAAAGACTTGGCATGACGGAGGCGAGTGCTGTGTGTATGTGGTCAGACGTGTGCTTTGAGGATAAGCCCTTGAGATGGGTCAGCTCCTTGACACTTGGTGATTTGTCTGTCCATATGCAGCCATTAGTTGAAATTTACGGGTGCCAGTTGCCTGCATTTCAGCAACGACTGCGTGGAATTTGGCAGTCATGAGGCAGAAGAAGGATGCAGCTAAGGCTTCGGGTCAAACTGGAGTGGGAACCCAGGACCATTTGTTCTGTGCAGCTTTAAAAAGTTAATTTTCATATTTGCGCTTTTCTGTCCTTTTACAGTTGAGTAAACTAAGTCCTAGAGAATCGAATCACTAGCACGGAGGTGGATTTGAACCCGGGCATCTGGCCTTGGGGGCCATGTTCTTTCTTCACACAGTGCCCGGTGGATTTCCGTACTGGAGTGGAGACTGAGTGTGAGTTGAGTTCTCAAGGGAGAAGGGAGGGACTGGTGACCCAGCCCCACAGATGGCATCCGTTCCCTGAGGGTTTGGTGGTGGTGGTTCAGTTACTCAACGCAAAGAGTCGTGTCCGGCTCTGTGACCTCATGGACTGCAGCATGCCAGGCTTCCCTGTCCTTCACCATCTCCCAGAGTTTGCTCAAACATGTCCATTGAGTCTGTGATTCCATCCAGCCGTCTCGTCCTCTGTCGTCCGCTTCTCCTCCTGCCTTCAGTCTTCCCAGCATCAGGTCTTTCCCAGTGAGCTGGCTCTTCTTATCAGCTGGGCACTGTGTTGGAGCCTGAGGGTTTAGCAGCAGATGGTTGAGTGGGTGAGACTTGCAGCTGGAGGCCCGATACATTGGAGGGATTGATTGAAGCTGTGATGCTGACATCTAGAAAAGGTTAACTGTCTGTGTTGTGCTTTTCTTTTCAGCTTGTTCAGTTTTGGTCAGGAGGAGTCGGTAATAAGGCCAAGGTTATTGGGTTGATCGCTAAAAAAACTGGGGGCCTTGCAGAGAAAACAGTGATGGGCAGTTTTTGACAGCTCTTAACCTCCCCTCAGCAGACAAAAAGGTGTCTCAGTGCAAATACGGGAAAGCATCTCACAGTCAGCACCCTGTTGATGTTTTCTTTTTATGGGCATCATCTTTAAAATTTTTATTTGTTTTTGGCTGCGCTGGGTTTTCCTTGCGGTGCACGGGCTTCTTCTGTGGAGCTCCGGCTCTTGGGGCCTGAGAGCTGCTCAGTAGTTGCAGCTGCTGGTCTCCAGAGCACAGGCTCAGTAGTTTTGACGCACGGACTTTGTTGTTTCCTGGCATGTGGGTTCTTCCCAGACCAGGAATCCAACCTGTGTCTCCTGCATCGGCAGGCGGATTCTTTACCACTGAGCCACCAGGGAAGCCTTGTTAATTTTTTACTGTAAAAAAATCATGCCTTAAAACAACCCTGGTGGCTCAGACAGTAAAGCGTCTGCCCGCGATGCAGGATACACGAGTTCGATCCCTGGGTCGAGAAGATCCCCCTGGAGAAGGAAATGGAAACCCACTCCGATACTCTTGCCTAGAAAATTCCATGGATGGAGGAGCCTGGTGGGCTACAGTCCATGGGGTCACAAAGAGTCTGACACAATTGAGCGACTTCACTTCTCTTTAAAACAAGTATAGAAGGAAGGAGCTCTGAGGCTCTTACAGGGCCCCAGGGATCAAAGCTCTAAGAGGGTTCACAGGACACACACACAGAGTCAATGTGTTATGTCAGTTTTAGTTGAGAAAATCCATCTTCTTGGCTCTTCGGAGCTTGCTGCTTGGTTCTCAGTGCCTTTTTGGAAGTGAGAAATGGGACTTAAGTTTCCAGGCTGGAGGTTGTAGCACCTGCGCTTGTGGGGTTGGAGATAAGAAGGCTTGTTTGGGTGATAAAAGGCCCTTGTCTTCGGGGTGGCTGGAAGGAGGCCTGGTAAAAGGACGGAGGGCAGTCCCCAGCGGGCGAGGCCTCCGCAGCCTCTGAGAAGGGCCAGAGTTGGCCTCTGTTCACCGTGTTCTTGGCAGAATCAGTTACCTTGCGGTGATACCATCCACAGCACCTAAGCTTTTTGACAGATCTGATAATTTCATCATTAAAAAACCGGAAGAATCCAGAAAAGCTTTTAAAAAGAATGATTCAAATGCTGCTTGATTTTGTGACATCATTGGAAAGAAGGGAAGCAGGTGTCTGACAGTGGAGGGTGGGGTGTCTTTCCATCTGTGAGCCTGGCCCCTGGAGAGCTGCCTGGACCGGGAGGGACACCCCCTGGCAGGAGAAGACCATCTTCAGGGAAAAGTGATCAGTGCCCCGTGCAAGCCCCCAGAGGGCCTTCGTCGGGGTCTGTGGTGGGAGGCGAACCTCCTCTCATCGGCTGGATGCCTACATGCGCCTCGCATCTGTCTTGGCACATCTTGTTGTCTGCTTGGAAATGAGAAGCCACCTGTAATTAATTGTGCTGTCTTTTAAATGGAACGATGTCATAGAATGTAATTTATTTCTCTTCTTGTTCTCCTTGAGTGCAACCTAGAATGACAAAGATTTTAAAAGAAGTCCTGAATTACCTGTCTCTTGAGGAGTTCCTGTGAGCTCCCAATTTCTTTACATTTTCATGTTTCCTGTTTTGCTTTAGGAAAAAAAAATTAAGTGGATTTAACAATAAATGCAGATATGGCAGGAATTACGTTTTCTTGAGTTCTGTCAGGTGATTTATCTCTTAGTATTTTTGTTTTGTATTCCGGTTCTCCTTATGGGGAGAATTATTAAAAGTAACACAGTAATTAGTGTTTGGTGTAATATAATTCTGAATATGTAATCTAATATAGAAGGACACTGGCCGCTTTTAGCTTCTTTATTATTGTCCAGATTGGTTTAGGGTAATGGGGTTAGAGATCTCTGATCTTCTGTAGCCAGAATGCATTAATCCAAGGGTTGTGGACTGAAAACTGAAAATCTCCTTCCTGAACTTTAACACTGGCGTGTTTTTTTTTTTTTTTTGGGTCTTTTAGTGTGTGTTCTGTATGTGGTTCTGTTCATTAAAAATGGAAATGCTATTGTTCTGCTCTTAGTAAACTCGCAAAATAAACTCGTTTTAAACAATGGGGACAATGCAGAAAAGCAGATAAAGTGAAACGGAACCACTGTTAGTATGTTAGTGTATATCCTTCCCCAGTTTTTTCTGTGAATGTGTGTTACCTGGCCTCCTCTGCACACGCACAACAGCAGTTGGAGCCATTCTGCCTGCTGCTTGCTTTTCCTTCTTGAACATCGAGATGCTTTTCCATGTCAGTAAATCAACACTATTTTGAGTGGCTGCTTTGGTATTTCATTGTATGACTGCAGGGTAATTCCCGTAATTAATTGATGTCTGCTTAGGTAATTTGCAGCTTAAAAAGAAATTATGGAAATCTCCAATGACTCTGAATCTTTCCACTCGTCTTAATTATTTCCTGAGGATAAACCAGAAGTTTTTTGCTTTTTCCTTATATCCATTTTTAGGTATGATACATATGTATATGTGGAATTGTCTTTGCTTCCGTATCTGCAGCTTCTGTGTTCCCTTTCATCTTTGCAGCTTTTCCATTTTTGCACAATTTTATTTTTGTTCTGTCATTGTTTGGGGCAATGTCTTGTCTACTTTTTTGCCGCTCTTAATGTGATATTTATTTTGGTAATGATTTTATTATCTCTGTCTCCAGCCTTGTTAATTTGGAGATTTTGAAAAGAGAGTCCCAGTTTTCTTTGAGTCAAGACAAGTATTTGTCTGAAATGTCTCCCCTCTCCCTGGGGATCCCTTCTGCCTTTTGCCTATTGCATTTTTTCACTGTCCTTTCCCTCTTAAAGGCGTCTCTGCATGTTTCTCTGGGGCTTCCTCTGGCCTGAGCGTCTCTGGAGGGGGCAGTTCCGTCTGTCTGGCAGGGTGCCCAGCACGGTGCAAGGCCCCCGGGTTGCCTCTGTCCTGCACCCCTATCCTCTGTCCAGTTCGCTCTTCCTCCACGTGACTCAGCCAGCATCTCCTAGTTTGATTGTAGATGGACCTTTTTTCTTATTTTCATTTTATTAACTTCACTGTGGATCAGAGGAGAGCAGCGTAAATGTGCTTTTCGCTTGCCTTCTTAAAAGAGGCTATTTTTCTCTTTTTAATAGTAAAATACATATGAAAGTGTTAGTCGCTCAGTCATGTCCCACTTTTTGTGACCCCATGGGCTGTAGCCTGCCAGGCTCCTCTGTCCCTGGGATTGTCCAGGCAAGAATACTGGAGTGGGTAGCCATTCCCTTCTCCAGGGGACCTTCCCCACCTAGGGATGGAAATCAGGTCTCCCACACTGCAGGCAGATTCTTTACCATCTGAGGCACCGGGGACACCTTCCTTTACCGGAAGTGTCACCTTAGTTATGTTGAAGCCTGGGCTCCCTCTACAGGACTGGCTCCTTCAAATGGGAGCCTGGACATCCACACTGGCCAGGGTAGGACCAGAGAGGACCTGGGAGGAAGTGCAGCTGCGTTTGTGTAATGGGTGGTTCATCTGGGGTAGAGCGCTGCGGAGATGGCCTTACTAATGTCTGGCAGTAAACCATCTTGATGGAAGTCCTTTAAAGATCTGTCTTTAGGTCAAAGCTTCCTCTCACAGTGTTTGCTGAACACGAGGTCTTGTGAGTCCTGAGTCATTCTGGTGGGTGGGCTGGGGAAGCAGGAGCCCTGTGCTCGAGGGGCCTCTGATGCTCCCCTGGCTCTGCTGTGACCCAGCTCCGTCCCACTGGCCTTTATGGCAGGGACTTGCGGAGGTTGCCTCCCTGGCCCCCCTCTGAGATTGTTGGAAAGAAGCTAGCTCCAGGGACCAGCTGTGGGCAGGGTCTGGGGTCTGTATGTCTGCAGCAGCACCTTTAGGGGCTGCATTTTGACTATTCCAGTGTGGTATTTCCAGACTTCTCCCCATGGGAGCTGGCTGGCATTCCCACCCCCCTCTACCCGGGAAGGGGGCAGGGTCCTGGGTGGCCCAAGACTCAGGGCCCGCACTGCCTGGCATGGCAGAGTCTGTGCCCTGGTCGCCATCAGGTGCCCAGCCTGCTGCTGTGGGTTAGGAACCCTAGGATTTGGCCTCGCTGAGAGCGTGTTGACGGTGGACCAGAATGTTCTGTGGGAGAGCAGAGAGCCAAGGACCCCTTGTGTGAAGAGCAGCACGTGGGAGTACAGGCCCGGGATTCGTGACGGCTATTTATGCGCTCAGAGGCTTTTTTTTTTTTTGCTTCGTGCTTCCAGAGAGTTGAGGTTTCTAACCTCTGACCTCCGAATCAAAGCTGAATGGTTGTGTGCGCTTCAGTTAAATATATGCATCCTTGCCGGCGCACTCCAGCCCCGAGCGGATTTGTTGCATTATTCATTTGATTTGCCCTTCAAGTGTTGAGTTCTCTTTTGGGGGGGATGCTCAGCTCCGGGGGCGGGCGCTGAAGGGGGAGCTTTGGAGGAGGTTGGTAGGGGCTGTCCTCTCTTACTCAGCCAGAGAGCAGCTCGGAGGCCGACTCCCCACCCCCCACCCCTTTTCCGGCGTTTTCCGGCCCAGGGCGGCTTTGGTTAGGCGGCTTCCCCTGCACTCTGGCCGGAGGGTCTCAGACTTTGTTCTCTGTCCCGTTATCCCCACAGCAGACCTATTCTTGCCAGCCTGTATGTTAATGGTCGGGGGGTTGAAAATTATGGGGCTTGAACTTCAGCTAAGCTGTTGCAGCTGGGTACTGAGAGTTAATACTCAGACGTGTGGATGGAGAAAATACAGTAAGAGTCAGAAGGTAGGCTCTCTTGTCCACTGTCCCGGGGTCTGCGTTTCGTCCCCTAGTTTCACCGCGTGCTTTCGGCTCCAAGAGAGGGAGATTTGATACAGATGCTCTCCTCCTGGAGATCAGGAGCCAAGAGGACTGAGTGTGTGTTCGTAACTTAATCTGAAGTCAGTGGACCGACTTGTCCATTGTTTCCTGGATCTGAGAGGTCAGCTAAATGATGGTTTTCTGAGAGACGGTTGTGAGGGGTCACCGTCTTAGCAGTTGCATTGAACCCGAATCTGCAACGCTGGCTCCGTTTTAATGACCATCAGTAAAACACAGGGCTGGCAGGAGGTTGGAACCAACCTGCAGATAGAGTGTTTTGTTTTTATTTGACTGTGCAAAGGATGAGTGTATCATATTTGTCAGTCGTTTGCCCTTTACCTAACATACAGAGAGACTTGGCACGAATGGTCCTTGTTCAGCTGTATTTACTCAAGTTTGCACGCCTTCCAGAAAGTTGCTTATTTTGGTGCCCTTCTCCCCCCCGACCTCCTCTGCCCACAGAGCAGTTGACCAACTGATGGAAAGGGCTGACTCATTAGAAAGGCCCTGAGGCAGGAGGAGAAGAGGGCGACAGAGATGGTTGGATGGCATCACTGACTCCATGGACATGAGTTTGGGTAAACTCCAGGAGTTGGTGATGGACATGGAGGCCTGGTGTGCTGAGGTCCATGGTGTCGCAAAGAGTTGGACACAACTGAGCGACTGAACTGAGCTGACAGAGCAGTCAGCACCCAGGCTGGTGGACTCTGGTGTGTAACTCAGGAGCGTTACCAGTCCAGAAAGTGATGCAGGCCTGGGAAGGCCTTGTGGTGTTCAAGCTGGGATCAGAAATGAGAAGCCGTTAATGGCCTGTGATTAGAGGAGATTCAATCACTAAATCCTCCCCTCTTCAAAGACTGGAAAACCACGGTTTCTTCAGAGGTTCTTGCCCACGAGCATCAAGCAGGCATGTGATGGGGCCTGGCTTTGAACCCGTTCGTCTCAGAGGTTACACCCTGAACCATGACGCCCCACACACACGAGGAAGCCTTCATTTCCTGTGTAAACGGCAGGTGCTGGTGTTGCTGAAACCTGGGATTAAGTGGAACAGGCCACATGAGTTCCAGGTAGTCTGCTGTGTAGCAGGCAGTCCGTGCTTACTCACTGCTTGCAACAGTAATGGGACTAGTTCTAGAAAATAAAGCCCTGCATTTCAAAGATTGATGGTTTCTCCTTAATGATCACGGTCTAGCGAAATGCCAGACAGACAGACGGTGCAGAATGCAGGTGAGTCAGGGCTTCGCTCACAGCATTGAATTCCCCTGGTACGTTATTACATTGGCTGCCTCTGAGTCAGAAGCAACAAATCTTTCACGGCAGAACTTAAAGATTTATTTTAAATTGCAGTTTTCCCCGAATTGTCACCGTGTTTGAAAATCTGATACTGAGATTATTCTTTCTTCTCTCCCCACAGCCCCAAAGGGTTTTTTTTTTTTTTTTAATCCTATTTCTCTTCCAAAGATAAAAGGAAAACACTTTTTAAACTTTGAACAGACACCGCACTTCATAGGTAGTTTGTCAAGGTCCTGTCATGTTTGGTCTTGAAGCGTCATGGACACGTTGGCCAGTGGCCTCTACGGACCGTTCTGTCGGGCTGCTAGATCGGGTAGGGGAGTAGATGGAGTGTGAAGCTGAGGTTAATCTTGGAGCCGTGGAAGAGGGTGGAGCTGTGTTTTGTTTTTCAAAAAAAAAAAAAAAAAATTCATTCCCTGGACATGGAGCACTCCCTCCGTGCCAGAAATCTGGCAGAGTGCTGGGGTGGGATGAGCTAGGTGGCGTCTCTGCCCTTCCCCGCAGTCACTGGGGAGGCAGGTTAAGAAAGATACGCCCTGTGTGGTTTTTCTTATAAACAGCCTTGTCGTCGTGGCATCTTTTACATGTCATAAAATGCCTTCCTTCCAGGTGAACAACTCAGTGATTGAACAACTTTAGTAACTTTACCAAGTGGTAAAATCACCCCCGAGTCAGTGTGGAACATTCTCCTTCCCCCAGTGTGGTCTCTCATGCTGTTTCTTCCATCAGTTTGCCTTTTCTGGGTGTTGCCTATCCAGGGAGTCGTACAGCGTGTGGTCCCTCGTCGCTGGCGGCTTTCACCTGGATAGTGTTTCCAAGGGTCATGACGTAGCATGTGTCCGTAGTTAGCGCTCATTTCATGCTGAACAGTGTCTGTTAAGAATCACCATGTTTCTCCGTCCATCACCAGCTAATGGACGTAGAGGTGATTTCCAGGTAGTTTTTATGCTTAATTTGAGAAATTGCCGAACTGCTTTCTGAAGCGGCTGCACCATTTCCTATCCCTCCAGCATATTGTGGGACATACCGTGGTTTTCATAGATTTATTACCGCTGCTTCCAGTGTAGCATGGATATGGTACATCAGTCAGTATGGCAAAATGGAGAAAAGCAAGCCAATAACCAAAAAGTTGTGATACAGTCCTGAATCTTCTGGAGGCATCGGAGTGTTAGAGGCAGCCTAACCCGCCCATGAGAAAGGAGTATGCTTCAGGGAGACGCAACGGGGTGAACAGGTTGGAAGTGGAAGTGTTAGTCACTTGGTTACGTCGACTCTTTGTGACCCCAAGGACTATGACCTGCCCGCCTCCTCTGTCCGTGGGATTTCCCAGGCAAGACTGGTGGAGTGGGTATCCATTCCCTTCTCTAGGGAACTTCCCAACCCAGGGATTGAACCCAGGTCTCCTGCATTCTTTGCCGTCTGAGCCACCAGGGAAGCTTCTGCTTTGTTTTGGTGGGGCAACTTTTTGTGTAAGTCTTCGTTATTAACCTGTTTCTTTCGGTCATCCCTGTGAACCACAGCCCTGGACGCTTATGTCCACTTATTTAGTTTTCCTTATGGTATCTTCCAAAATCCTGACAGATTTTGAGAGGGCAGGACAAAGTGATCCCTTTACTTTGGTTTTCTGGGTAATGAGGAAATTCTTTCATCTCCGTTTGGGTCTAATTAAGCAGCGAGTAAGAAAGGCTGCTGTGGGGGCCTGTGGGAGAGGTAATGAGCCCGGGAGGTTGAGCGGCAGGTGAGCGCTGTGGGGAACCCATGGGAGAGCCGTGGTTCCCACACATGGAGTGCTCCTGGGGCGTGTGTGTGTGTCACACACACATAGGCTGGGAAGAGGAGGAGAAAATGTCCACAGAGACGGGAGGTGATGAGACAGATAAGATGAGCTGACACCTCGTCCCTGGAGCCGAAGGTCAGTGTGAGGTGGAGATAAGCCGCTGCCCAGGAAGGGATCAGCAGAGTGATGGGCCAGGTGGGAACGCCTGTTTCTGCTGAAACCTGAAGTCCACGGTGATCCTCGGGGCGGAGTTTCTGGAAGCGGTGGATACTTGCTGATTGCCTGTGGACCCATGACACGGATAAGGGGTGACGGAGAGCAAGTAATCTGTCGTGATGGCAAAGCCAGGGCAGCAGCTGGAGGCCGGGCTGGGTCTGCTGACTGTGACCTTGAGCTGAACCCGGGCCTGGGCTGAACGAGAGGTGCCTAGGCCTTCCGCATAGATCAGCTCTCATCTCCCCCTCCCCCGTGGCCTTAAATGGAGGCGCTCTTCTCCCCCGTTTACAGAAGAGGAAACTGAGGTCCGGGTCAGCTGGGTGACTTGTCCAGGGCCCCTCATCAGGTCTGGGAATCAGATGCAGGTGATTTTGCATCTACCCTCTCACGCCCTGGAGCTTCCCTGGTGGCTCAGGCGGTAAAGAATCCACCTGCCATGCAGGAGACCTGGGTTCGATCCCCTAGTCAAGAAGATCCCCTGAAGAAGGGAATGGTACTCTCTCCAGTATTCTTGCCTGGGAAATCACACAGACAGAGGAGCCCAGTGGGCTACAGTCCATGGGGTCTCCTACCTGGGAGGCAGTGCTGCCTGCCCGAAGCCCCCATCTGTACAGCTGGGTGCTACCTGCTAGGGAGGCCAGGGCGCCCAGCCAGGTCTCTGCTCCCGTCTGCCTCCTCTCCACTATGGCCGCAGCCAACACTCACTGAGGGTCCCCTCCATGCCAGGCCGTGGGCTGTGTGACGTGAGCCCCTTCTGTGCAGGAGGGGGGACACTGGGCGCGTGGTCTGCTCGGAGCCCCCTGAGGTGGCAGAGTGTCGCTCTGGCCTGGACTAGTGTGTGCAGCTTGTTATCTGCACCCCGTGTGAGGACCAGCCTCCTCCACACTTCTTAGCTTGTGTGAGTGAGCTGCCCTCTGCACCCCAGGTTCCTCCGCTGTGTGAGGCTCGAGGTCCCTTCTCTGTGGGCTGGCAGCCCCCCAGCGAGGCCTTGGCGGAACTGCTTAGCATGCTCCTGCGCGAGAGGAGCTCCTGGGAACGGGAGTGACTGCTGGTCGTCAGGGCGTCTCAGTGTCAGGTCTGGTTGATGTGTTTTCAGTGGCTGGCTTGTTGTTTGTGTTTTGGTTTAATAAAGAAGTTGCCAGGGTTCATTTCTCAATGAGCTATATACATAATTTCATTTGGAACACATGGCGTATTTTTCATCAAGTGCTTGCCTAAACGAAACCAGCCTGAATTTGGTCTTTGCTGCGACACCTGGGCCTGCTCGCCACCTCAGAGAAACCCCAAGCCTTTGTCTTCCAGCTGGGGAGCCTTTCACTGCAGAAAAGGGCACCCAGCATCCGGTGGGGGAGCTGGCCAGGAGGTGACAGATCCCTGCGTGGAGACTCTGGGGTGCAGAGCTCTCCCTGAGCTTCGTGACCTGGGGCAAGTTGCAGCCCCAAGCCCCTGGCTTATCCTGCATTCGGGCCTTAGGGTGCAGGGGCTGCGAAGCAGGTGACCCCACCGAGCGTCCAGCACAGTGTCTTGGAGCGTTTGGCGCTGGGCAGGCGATTGGCGGGGTTGTACCCAGATTGTTCAGTCTGTGCTGAGAAAGAGCTTGGCCCTGAGTGAGTGATGGCGGGGGCTTCTCCAGGCGGCTTCCAGCCTGGACCCCCGTCCTGCACCCCAGGAGTGCGTCCTACCTGAAACAAGTAACTTGAGTGTTTGCAATCACTTCTTTCCCCCTCGGTTTTAATGCTTTTCTAAAAATTGCATTTTGTTGGAGCCATTTCTACCTTCAACGTCCACATAAAAAATAGAGTGCTGTTACTAGGATTCCCTAAATATTAAGAGTTTTAGGAGAATTTCTAGCAAGTTGGATATGTAAGTCTAGACATACATTCATGCGTTTAACATCTCCGTCTCGGTTTTCTTTTTTGTCATATTTTGAAACACAGGTGAGGGAGGTGGGTTTACTGATGGGGTTGTGGAGTGCGTTTCACATGCCTCAGAGCGCTGGGGTGAGAGGCTACACGGGCTGCTCCTGGGAGGCAGCTATCGACGTGGAAACGGGCTTCGAGGAGCTCCCCCAGAGTGCCGGGGGCTTGGTGTGCTGTGCAGGGAAAGCCCCTTTCTGTGCAAACCTGGGACTTAGGCCTCACCCTGAAAAAATGGCCTCCCATCAGTTAGCTCAGAGTGAGACTTCTTCTAAAAGACCATCTGAGGATAGAAATCTGTTAATGCTGAACTAATTGGAGCCATCTGCTACTGAAAGAGCTTTATCTGGTAAATAATGGTTACTGATTCAGTGGATGAGTTTGAGCAAACTCCGGGAGCTGGTGAAGGACAGGGAAGCCTGGCGTGCCGCAGTCCATGGGTTGTAAAGAGTCGAGCGACAGAACAACAACAGTGGTTTTTATTTTGGAGGCTTTAAGTCAGCCAGCTAGTTAATGTAAAACACTTGGGGCTAGGGATGGAGAATGGGTGTCCTTGGTCAGCCAGGCGGGAGAGGAAGGGGCTGGAGAGGAAAGACTGGACATGCAAGCTGCGGGGGAAGTTCTGCAGGCGGCCTCTGGGGCCAGGCCCCTGCTCTCAACCTTGGCTGCACGGTGAGATCTTCGGGACAGGTTACAGGGAGGTTAAATAATGCTGGGGCTGGTGGGGCTCTTGCCCCAGGGATTGGGGTTTCCTGGTGGGCCCGGTGCACAGGCAGTCCTGGCTGGTTGCACCCGTGCTGGGAACCACTGGCCCTGCGCCTGTCCCCACTCCCCCACCGTGGGGTCACCCGTGCCCTGTGGGTCCCTCGGGGTTGCAGTCTCTCTCCTGGCCCCCGAGTTCTCCCTACAAGACAGAGGAGACGGCAGACTCCTCGGGTGGTTCCATCTTCCTCCCGGCCGAGACACCCCACCATGTCTCTGGTGCCTTTGAGGGGTGTGGGCTGATGGAGAAGGAAACCGTGGTAGTTTTGCTCTGGCTCCCCGGGTCCCAAGGCAGCATCGGGTGGGGGAGGGGTGAAAGAGAAAGTCCTGCCCTGAGACCTTCTCCCCAGGTTGGAACAAGGAGCCAGAAGTTCCCCTGTTCTGCTCGTGGCGGGTGGGGGTGGGCACACTGACATGTGGCCGTGACCCATGTCTGGTGGCTGGACGCCTTCCTAAAAGTGTGGGAGGGGCTTCCCCAGCCAGGGTTTGAATGTTGTCGAGACTCCTGGTTATAGGATTTCTGGGAACATCCCCGTAAAAGAGTATTTGGCTTTGAGGGGAGGGGTGCTTTTTTAGTGTATTAACTTTGCATGGCCTTATGTGTATGTATATATATTCCTGTATGTATTTTATGAGAAGGCAGCTTGATTTTTCAGGTGGGCGAGGTGTGAGAAAGACCCTGGTATAGAGTGAGCTTTGAGCTTGTTAGGAGGGAAACCCTGTTGTCGGGTCAATAGGCTTGATGAGACAAATCGCCCAAGTGTACTTTGAGTCCAGAAAGCCTCCTGAAATGTAGTGGTTAGATTAAACTGATGAGCCAAGTTTTCAGGAGTTTTTATTTGTTCTAATTAGCTTTAAAAATATTTATGGGAGGAATATAATTTGTGGTTTTTAAAAAGTGGGAATGTGAAGTTAAGCCACACTTTAGGACAGTAATTTTTCGTCTCGTCGGGGCCGTGTGTCGGGCCTGGTTTGTCCTCTGTGTTTGGGCCGGTGTTTTCATTTCAGTCGCTCAGTCGTATCCGAGTCTGTGACTCCATGGACCGCAGCACGCCAGGCCTCGCTGTCCGTCACCAGCTCCCAGAACCTACTCAAACTCATGTCCATGAGTCGGTGATGCCATCCAGTGTTTGCCGGGCCAGTGTTTTATAGTGATTTCTAAATGTCTCCAAAGCCGAGTGCTGGTTTAAAACCGACCTCACTCTCCTTGGCTGTGCTTGCTGAGAGCCGGCGCGCACCCTGCAAGGTGACAGCCGTCACCTGCGCTCTGCAAAAGGGTTTGCGGTGGGCCTCGCTTTCCCCTCTGCACTTGGTTGGATTTGATCCTCTGCCCCACCTGTGAGTTCAGTAAACACTCAGGCATTGTTGTTCCCATTTTACCCAGAAGTTAAGACCTTGCTCAAGGTTGCGCAGCAGTGCGTTGCTGCAGGAGGGAAACCCAGGTCTTTTCAGTCTTAATTTTGTGCTCTTTCTACCGCGATCTGCTGCCAGAGCTTGGAAGACAGTTATCAGTGTGCTCGCCCTTTGGAGTCAGACGGCCCCGAGTTCTGTTTCAGGGTCTGTCACAGGCCCTGTGTTCTGGGGCAGATGCTATAGCCACCATAAGGCAGAGATAACCTCTCCTTCGGGGCGCATTTGGAAATGGGAGGGCGTGCAGAAATGGCAGCCGTCTTTCTCAGGGTTCATTCCACCCAGGCCAGGTCCGAGACTGAAGAGTTTCATGGCCTCTGACCGCACCTGCTTTGTGACTCAGGGAGCCAGGATTCCAGCTCGGTTATGGCTGTTAGCACGCAGCGGCCTTATGCGTTCAAACCTTCTGCAGATTGTTTTGCAAGATTTCTTAGATTCGGGTTTCTGCTCAGAAATGATTAACAGGATTCCTGTTACACAGACCAAAAGTATGTGTGTGTGTCCTCTTGACTAGCCGGTGGGGTGTCTGTGTTTCCCAAGGCCTCTGCCTTTTGCCTCTTGCCTTCTTTGTTGTAATTCTCTGTGAACTTGGGCCTGTGTTCCTTTTGCCACTTAAAATCCCTTCTGTTCAACTAGCTTGAGCCCTTTCTCCTGAGGCTGCTGATGCGGAGCGGACCCTTCTTTTCTTTTTGAGTTTTATTTTTGGTTGTGCTGGTCTTCTGGAGAAGGCAATGGCACCCCACTCCAGTACTCTTGCGTGGAAAATCCCATGATGGAGGAGCCTGGTGGGCTGCAGTCCACGGGGTCGCACAGAGTTGGACATGACTGAAGCGACTTAGCAGCAGCAGTAGCATGCTGGTCTTCACTGCTGTCTGAGGGCTTTCTCTAGCTGCAGCGAGCAGGGGCTCCTCTCAAATGGGGCGCACCAGCTTCTCATCGCAGTGGTTTCTAGGCTCTTGGACTCTGTAGTTGTGGCACAAGGACTTTAGTAGCCTCTCGGCATGTGGATTCTTCCTGGGGGCAGGGATCGAGCCTGTGTCCCCAGCACTGGCAGGTGGATTCCTATGCACTGTACCACCAGGGAAGTCCTTTTCTCTATTTTAAGGGATCTAGTAGTCACCATTATCGGCGAGTTTAAAAGGGAGGTTTATGAAGGCTTGGAAGGTTCTCATAGGCACCATCTTTTGCTTATTTATAGCTCCCAGGAGAAGGAAATGGCAACCCACTCCAGTATTCTTGCCTGGAGAACTCCAGGGACAGAGGAGCCTGATGGGCTGCTGTCTGTGGGGTTGCACAGAGTCAGACACGACTGAAGCAACTTTTCTTAGCCCTGAGAGCCTCATGCTGGGGGTGGGGGTGGCTCAGCGCCCGCCCTGGACCCTCGTGTTAGAACACCACCCGGGCCACTGGGCCCTCTGGCCTCGCTGGCTAGTGCACCCCGGGGTGGCCTCTGTACTTGGGAGTTTCACAGCTGTTTCCTTCCCTCTTTCTGAGGATGTTCACTCAGGCCTCCTAGAATTCTCCTTGTCCCCTTCCTGAGGGAGGAAAGGGGATTTTAGCTGATTTTCAGATTGTGCCATGGAGGGTGTGCCGGTTTGTGCGTTTCGTGATCTGAGTTTTAGTTCTGGTTCACATAAGAGACTTCTAAGAAGCTGCTCAGTCTTGACCAAGTGTTGTCAGAAAGAGTAGCTCGGTGTTAAGTACACACAAGCAAGCATAACAGCCGAAGTGGTTTCTGTTTACTGAGGACTGTTCAAGCAGACACCATTCAAGGAGCTTTCCTCAGGTCCTGATTTATCCCCTCGGCATCCTAGGCGGTAAGGAGTGTTATGTTACACGTATGTGGAAGCAGGCGGGGTGTTTCTGTGACTCGCTGGTAGTATGGTAGAGCTGAGACCTGAACTTGGGTTGTTTAGAATGCAGGTACCTGTGGCTACCTGGAAGCCTGGATTTCTGGCAGATGATTTAAGCACTCAGAAGGACCGCATTGATTCTCTGTGTTTGGTAGCTTCTCCGGGGTAGGGGCAGGGATGTATCTAGTGTCTTTTCTCCGCAGGTCTTGTCTAGCTGCTGCCCCAAAGGATGCTTTGCAGAATCAGAGCCGAGCATCTGGTGTGCCCAGAACCTTGTGATGTTTTAGGCCATAGCTGCATGGTTTTCCGTGTCTCCTCCTCATTATCAGCTGAACTTTGGCTGGGGTTTTGATTTTTTTTTTTTTTTTAATTTTTATTGTGATTTTTATTTTTTTTAAGATTGACTCATTTATTTTTTGCCTGTGGGCGTCTTCGTTGCTGCTCACAGGTTTTTTTCTTGTTGCAGCACACGGGAGCTCCTCTTTGTTGCAGTTCGAAGCCTTCTCGTTGCGTGACTACTCTTACTGCCCAGCACGGGCTCTAGGCCCGAGGGCTTCAGCAGTTGCTCCAGGGCATGTGGGATCTTCCTGGACCAACCAGGGATCGAACCCATCTCCCCTGCATTGCAAGGTGGATTCTTAACCACTGGACCACCAGGGAAGCCCTTGCTTTTGCTTTTTTTTTTTAACGGGTTTGGGTGTCGCCTGCAGGTTCCCCTGCTGCTCACCTCTTTGCTGGGTTAGGTTGGCAGGATCACAAGATAACGTTCTTAAGTGGCAGTTGTAGTCTCGAGGGGGAAAATACTCTGTAAAATATTGTGAATACGGTTTTCAACCAGTGCCATGAAGCACGTGCCCTGGCAAAAAGGAGCCCTGGAGCCAGACTCCAGGTTCGCATCAGCAGACGGGGACTTTTCAGCTGTAACAGTGGACTCATAGCAGCCTCTTTGAGGGCACAAGGAACAGGTGTAGAAAGGACCAAGAATTCTAGTAGAATCAACTAGTCGGGATGAGGAGGCCCTGGAGTTGACCCTCACTCATTTTGCCCCTGGAGAATTCTCTATCCAGAGTCATCAGTACAGCCTGTAAGCCTGGGTGCTCATAGACAGTGTTGAGAAGTTGGGTGGTTGGAGGGTCAGTTGGGGGAGCAGCAGGCAGTGGGGGTGGGAAGGGGCTGTGGGCTTCAGCTTCATGGCGAGTGCGTGACTTCAGCCTTGAGATGGTGTGCAGTCCCCCACTGCTTTAAGCAGTGAAGGAAAAACCATGAGCTGCGAGGAAGCCGAGCTCTGCTAGCAGGGTGTGCAGGGGGGTCTGGGGGTGTAGTCTCTGTGGGTGAGCCTGGCGTGGTCGGGGAACCGCACGCAGAGACAGTTTTGGTCAGTGGGCGTAAGACAGGAATTGCGGGGCAGGGATTTCCAGCTTTGGGAATAACAGACGGTAACGTTGCTAATAAGGGGACCCATGGGGAAACTGACATGGGAAGATGAGGTCGTGGGAAACGGCCAGCCTGTAGCACCCGCCTGGCTGCCTTGGGGAGGTGGGGAGAGCAGGGTTCTGAGGCCAACTTGGGTTCCAGGAGGAGAGTTCTGTCCTTCACTCGGGATGCTTACCAAGTTCAGAAGAAGGAAGGGGTCCACCTAGTTCAGACCTGGCCGAACCCTGCTGCCCTCTTGTCTGTTGCTTCGGGGAAGGTGATGTGATAAGGTGCGGGTATTAGAGCGCAGCAAACCTGGACCGTTCCTTTTTCTTTTCCTGGATTTTGGCTTCAGCCCAGAGTGGTGCCGTGTGCACAATTGTACAAGTAGTACGTCTGAAGCTGAGGGCCTTTGAAGCTTGATTAGTGATGCCAGATGCAGTTTTTCATTGCCAGAAGTGATCAAAAGGACACAGTAATAGCTGTTCAGGTTTAAAAATATAAAATACTTAAGTCATCGCGGAAGTATTTTAATGAGTTCTCTCGATGGATCATGAAATGGGCTGAATGACGTAGAGGCAGAGTTCCAGCGGGGCGCTCCGGTTGTGGGTGGGGAGCCGGCATCGCACCCTGGGGTTTCTTTTCTCAGGGGGATCAAAATCCTTCCTCAAGGTTCAGGCACCGGACCCCTCCCTGTGCCGCCTGCATGGTGACAGCCACTTCTCCCGCACTCGTTCCTGTTCCCTTTGGCTTCCGGGAGATCCCAGGCTTTGGGGTAGCTAGTAGCCCTGGCACTTTCATATCATAGTTAGAAACGTCTGCTGAACTGGTGATCCTAGATTGCCTGGGCACGTTCCCTTGCTTTTGGCCCTTCCATGATCTTGAGCCAGGCTTTCCTGAGCTCAATGGGGAAGGGACGTTGGGAGCCTTTGCAGAGCCCAGACCTGTGCCTGGACCCCCATCCCTGGGGAGAGCCGCAGTGTCTCCATATTTTGGTCGGTTTCAAGGATTCTGACCTTAGGACATGTAATGAATGCCCTGATTTTTTTTCTAAATTTTGAAGTTAAACAAGACAAAGTATGAGTGGGTAGAAAGGCTTAGAATTTCACTGACCAAAGTTTGCAGAGACAGATGGCTTGGAGTTGCCGTGGTGAGGAGGGTGATGGAAAAGACTGAAGCCATAAGAATTAGGATAAGCCAGTGTCATCTCCTGAAAGTTTTCACTTAACCTCCAGGCTCCCCCAGGTAGGATCTTGGGCTGTTTACTGACCCAGGTGGGGAAGGTTTTGAGGGATGTGGAGAGGTGTGAGCAGAGGAGATGTCAGTATGGGAGTGCCGTCTCTTACAGATGCATCCCTTGGTTGGTGGGTACCAGATCCCCGCCCTTAGGTGCACGTAATCTGGAGAGGTGCTCCTTTTTCTGTTGTTTCTCTCTCCAGTCCTTCCCTCAGAGGGGGAAACACAAACCCAGGGGGCAGTTAGTTCGGTGGGATCACGTAGGTTAGTGAGTGAATTTGTGAGACTCACACCCCCCTCAGCCATGGAGTAATGATCTCCTGGCTCAGCTGCAGGACTGGGAAAGTTCCACTGGGGTATGTTCTTGAGTGACCAGTCTGGAACCTGAACAGCGGGCTGTGCAGGCAACACCCAACCCCCCCACCTCCCGCCCCCAGTCTCTGCCCAAGTCCCCCAGCTCATTGCCCTAGGAGAGGGGAAGGATGGGGAAGGGTCCTGGCTTTCACTGCTCAAAGAAGACCAAGCCTTTGTGTGTCTGACTCCTGCTCAGGAGCTCGTTGCCTTTCAGGCATGTGGGGGACAGGCAGGGTGAAGGGCAGGCCTTTATAACCTCGGGTGATGACCAGTGCTTGGTTCAGCTTAGACCTCTCTGAAAAGAGAATTATCGAAATGGTTGGCAGGATGATACCCCTCCTTCCCAGGAGATCTCCTGTCTTCGGAGAGCGGATTCTGGCGGCAGAATCTTGACATTCCTTTGTGCACTAGGTCATCTCTGGCTTTGATTTCCTGACTGCACTGCACGGGGCTGCAACGCTTGGTGACGGTCTTGTGCAAGAACTTCTGAAGGGCGGGGACCCTTGTTTGTTCAGGGCTCTGCTGTCACCATCTTGACAGATGGCTCTCTTCTTCTTTTTATAGATGTATTTATTTTTTGGTTGCACTGGGTCTTCGTTGCTGCACTCAGGCTTTCTCTAGTTGTGGCAAGAGGCGGGGGCTACTCTTTCTTTGCCATGTACCGGCTTCTCGGTTGCGGTGGCTTCTCTCGTTGCAAAGCACAGGCTCCAAGCTCACAGGCTTCAGTAGTTGTGGTGTGCAGGCTCAGTAGTGGTGGCTCCAGGGGTATCAAGCACAGGCTCAGTAGTTGTGGCCCACAGGCTTAGTTGCTCTGGGGCAGGTGGGAGCTTCCCAGGCTAGAGATGGAGCCTGTGTCCCCTGGATTAGCAGGTGGGTTCCCATCTGATGCACCACCAGGGAAGTCTGTGGCTCCCTTCTTGCCAGGGGTGGATTTTAGTTCAGTTATAGATGGTGGCCCAATGGCAGAGGGTGGAAGGTTGTACCATACTTGAGCAGATGCGAGGCAGAAGACCTGGACTGACTTCAGGGTGCAGATGCTCAGGAAAGGGCCTCAGGGAGGAGGGTCAAGGCAGTAGTGAAAACAGCTGTTTTTTCCTAAGTGGTTTTAAACCCAGCACAAGGGAAAGGGGCAGTTTATTGAAATGACACACTCCTCTCCCGAGTACAGAAAGTCTGTCTGTCTGGACCCTGTCCTCAGGAATGGACTCTTTTGTCTGGCAGTGGTCAGCGATCTCTGTTGATTTCTGTTATCAGTAGGGTGACATATCACCCTAGAACTTTGTGCCTGAAACAAATAGTGATTTCGTGTTTCTCCTGATTCCTCGGGTTGACTTGAGGCTTTTGCACAGGGCTCGCTTGCTGCCTGAGGTCGGCGGGAGAGCTGCTGGCCTGGCCTGGATGGGGCAGCGAGGACACTGGGCATCCCTCCCTGTGCCTGCAGTTGGCTGGCTGGGTGACCTGGGCCTGGGTCTTCCCTGCTGGCAGCCAGCCCAGGCCTCCCGAGGGGCTGATGGGAGGTGCAGCTGCAGGGCCACAGGCTTAACCTAGCCTAGCGTCGCAGGACATCCCAAGGCCAGCTGGGGTTCGAGGGGAGCAGCAGGCACAGTGCAGGAGGGGCGCGGCCTCGGGGAGGGATTGTTTTGAAGCTGGAGGCACTGTTTTAACAGTCTACAGGCTCGTCCAGGTCAGGGGAGGAGGCATCAGCCAGCAATTGATCTGAGAGGCATAACTCCAAAGGCAGGATTGCAGCTAGCAATTTGAAAGTTACCAGATACATACATGATAAATATGGAGATCACACAGCCTCCTCCTTGACCCTCCCCTTATGACTGTGGGAGTGTTTGGGGGTCTCTAAGTGTCCCAGATGATTCTCACCAGCCAGGTTTGGGGAAAGTGAAAGTCACTCAGTCTTGTCTGACTCTTTGTGATCCCATGGACTATACAGTCCATGGAATTCTCCAGGCCAGAATACTGGAGTGGGTGGCCTTTCCCTTCTCTAGGGGATCTTCCCAACCCAGGGATCGAACCCAGGTCTCTCACTTTGCAGTGGATTTTTTTACCAGCTGAGACACAAGGGAAACCCAAGAATACTGGAGTGGGTAGCCTATCTATCCCTTCTCCAGCAGATCTGCCCAACCCATGAATTGAACCAGGGTCTCCTGCATTGCAGGTGGATTTTTTACCAACTGAGGAACCTGGATCCTAACCCCGGGAGGAGGAGGAGAGAATGAGCAGGAGGCCAAGTGTGGAGGCTGGGGGGCTGCCCGGGATGACAGCCCGCACCTGAAGAGGCTTCGCAACCAGGCAGGCTGGAAGAAGACCGGTGGGGAGCAGAGGGGGCAGGGCGTCCTTGTGGAGGAGCCGATGCCAGAGCCTGCCTGTGACTGTGGGGCCAGGGGGAGGGCTGGCGGCTCTGATGACTCTCCGGGAACTTGCTGGGGAGAGGGTGCCCTGAAGCACGGTGGTGGCTGTGGTTTTTCTGTGGGAGACACCTGAGTGTGTTGCCCAGGGTGGAGGCAGGTGCGGGGGGTGCACGCGGAGGAGGGGCTCCTGGTTGAAGCTGAGTCCCGGGGCAGGTGAGGGTGGACTCGAAGGCTCTTGGAATTGCTGGGGGCAGGCAGCTCCATGGGATCACCCAGGATGGCAGGTTGGTGGGAGAGCCCAGGGAGTCTGCAAGGCCTGGTTAACCCAGAGCCACCCACACTGCCAGCTCTGTGTCTGACCCCTTACTTTTTGTGGGTCTGTCTTCCTGGTCTGTTGTTCTTGCTCCTTTCAGCCTTCCTCCCCGCTGCTTCATAGGGAAGGCGTGTCTGTAGGGTGTAGTCTGAGCAGCTCCTCGTGATTAAGATGGGAAGGATCCCTGGCTCTCCAAGTGTCAGCGTCACCTCTCACTCCCTCCTGGAAGGTGACAGGTGCTGCCCACGGAGAACTCAGCTGCTCGCTCTTCTCTCTGGTCAAGGGAGCTCATTAGAGTGGGTGCTGGAGAATTTAGAGCTAAACCTTACGAGGTGTAGGTGGTATGTGTCTTTCAACTATTCAGATGGGTGGTTACGAGCCTTTACAAGGGATTCGAGGGTATGACGTTTACCTGATAAAAGAAAACAGTTCCTTATTGTTTCCTGGGATCCAGTTAAATATTTAGGCCAAGGCAGCAACAGTTAAGTGCAGATGCGTGGAACTATGTTTGTGGGACACAGCCTGTTCTGAAACAAGCTAGGGTGTATGTCTTTTTCTCTGTTACATGATGTTGCTGGTTAACCTATGTTTCAGTATATACCTACCTAAATTAAGAAAATTGAGGGGGGCGTGTAGGGAGAAAAGTAGAATTTTTGCTTAGACACGAGTGATTTGTCAATAAATCCATATATCATGTTCAGATAAGTGGTTTGATACTTGTTTACTTTATACAAAAGCTGGAGCCTTCCTCACTTTCTATAATAGAGCTGGGTCACTGTTCCTGTTTGCACATTTGCCGTGTTTGATAGTCTAACTTGCACATGCAGGTGAGATTGAGAAATGTGTGTGTCCTGAGTGTGAAGACCCGTGAGTACCACCAGCCTGATCCTTAAGTGAGGAAAACGAATCTGGCCTTGAAAGACCATGGTCTAGCTGTTGTCAGTACTCCTGTGAGTTACTGAAGTTTGCATTTTCCTTCTCTCCTGCAGAACCTAAAAGCAGATCCAGAAGAGCTTTTTACCAAACTGGAGAAAATCGGGAAGGGCTCCTTCGGCGAGGTGTTCAAAGGCATTGACAATCGGACTCAGAAAGTGGTCGCCATAAAAATCATTGACCTGGAGGAGGCGGAAGATGAGATCGAGGACATTCAGCAGGAAATCACAGTGCTGAGTCAGTGCGACAGTCCCTACGTAACCAAATATTATGGATCCTACCTGAAGGTAAGGCTCAAAGATGCGAACGTGCGTTTCCATCGGGCTGCGCCTGACCGAGATGTGAGCCAAGGTCGGGAAGGACTTCAATAGAGAGCACAGCAGCCTCTCAGGAAGAAGTGTCCCGACCTTTGCAGTCAAAGGACCTGGCTCTGATGGTGCTCTCATCTTAAATGTCACTGACGGAAATGTATTTTCAGTAGAAGTGTTTGATGTTGAAATTCTCTTTCAAACAAGCGTAAGGTCTGAGTAAGACCTTGTCATCAAAAGTGCATTTTTTTTTTTTAAAGCTATTTTAATGACAACCACTCATCAACTAATTTTAGCATGGTTTGTGATGAAGACTCAGGCCAACCTAAGAATATGAGTCTTTTGATATTTTCATATCAAATGTGTTTTAGTGTCTTTTTTTTTTTTAAACTGCTGAGAACTGAGAATGTTGATTAGTGAACTATTTTATCTCCGTTTGACTTCGAAGAATTCTCGGTTAGTAAATAATTACTTAAAGTGGTGGTTACAGTATACTACTACAAATAGTCCTCAACCTTCACACAGTTCTTCAGGTGGGAAAGAATTCTGTTAAAGATAGTTTCCCAGTCCTGCGTGGAAAGTTTTAAGATTGTTCCTCGTGTTTCAGGTTCCTTGACATATATCTGTTTTACTGCATTTTCAAATGGGGTTTCAAAAATCTTAAAAGAGTTGGTGAAAAGCTTTCTGAAATAATTCTTGTGGAAACTAGAACTTGGCAGATAGAAAGAACTTCCTGACGGGGATAGGCAGCAGTACGCCCGGGTAATGTAAGGCCAGGCCTCGTCCTGCCCCGGGTCTGTCTGTCCTCTTGGGTTGCCGTGGTGTAGCCGTCTGCCTGCTCTGACGTCAGAGGGCTGCTGCAGGCTTCGATTTTGTGGAAATGTGGTAATAAGGTATAAGTGGGAGGATGGGACATCGGTGAGCCGTTGATTCATTGAAATGCATATTTAAAGGAAATAAATATTGGATGGTAATGCTATCTTTTTCTCATTGCCTAAAGAGTGGCAGTATGTCATAGGTCAAGTGCAGCAGTCTGAAATGGGAAGAATAAGTTTCTGAGTCAGTTGTCCTGCACTTTGTGTTTAAATTTCCCTTGCTTCCTCATTTGTAAAATGGAAAATCATGTTATACACCTCATTATGGCAAAGAGTAAATAGAATTGAGTATATGAAAGTACCTGGCATGTCGTGGGTACTTTTGAGTGTTAATTTCCTTTCTTAATTGCCTGTGTTTATTTCCATTTATCTCAAATTACCTTGCAGTGGAGGATGTATCCACTGAGGTTGGAAGCAAGAAGGAGAGGGGTAGCAATGACAGTTGCCATGGGGGAGCATCCAGCTTGGGTCTCAATGGGGCAAAGGGGAAGCGCTGTAAAGAAGCTCTATCATTTTCATGGTACGAGAGAAGGGCACACGTGACTTTCACACGGGAAGGCAAAGGTCTTTTTGATGTTAAATTTCTATTGAGAGGAAAAAACTAACGGCTGAAGAGTTTGCAGAATCTGTCTGCTGATTATCACTTACCCTTTGAGAAATGACTTCAACATAGTTTCGTAGTAAATCCAGAGTTGGGTTTCACGTGGTATACAGGCATCGTAATTTTAACATGAATTATGGTCGCTTTGGCAAAGGAAGTGTGGAAGAACCTCACAAATTTTTGCTGATGAATATACCAGCTAATATCTAACTATGGAAGTTTAGGAGCAGTGGTTCAGAGGTGTCCTTTTCAGCCTCAGCTCCTCAGCGGAGTTTTTCCCGCGTGCCGAGTAGATTGCTTTATTGTGGCCAAACGTGGCGTCACCGCCTGGACTGTGTCTGTCTGCAGAGAGAGACCATCTGCAAGTCTTGTCTCGCCCAAGCCACTAATCTCGAGTCAGCCTAACCGCGTTCTAGAGTCGGCCAGTGAATGAGTTAACCTCATGTCAGCTGCTCCTGGCATGAACACCCTAGGTTTTTAATGGCTCAATATGATAGAAGTTTATTTCTTGCTCACGCATAGCCTGATCTGTGGCTGGTTTTCCTCCAGTTACCAGGAACCCAGGTTCCTTCTCTCATGCCGCTTCTTCCCCTGCCCGTATGGCTGTGTTCAGCTTCCCTAAGTCAGCTTGGGGGTGAAAATGGAGGCTCCTGTGGGGAGTTCTCATGCGCCCAGGCCAGGACCCAGGGCACCTTGTTTCTGCCCACACGCCCTGGCCTTGAGACCACACCTGACCTGGGAGACCTGGGAAGGGCCATCTAGTCAAGGGCTGCAGAGCAGACCAGCTTGGCGCTGAGCCAGGCAGTCCTTTCCAAGGCCATCTGCTCTCAGAGGGAAGCGGAAGAACCCCAGGGGTGACTTTCTCCGCTTGCTATGCTCAGGCAGGATGAAGAGCGGTAAGAATTCTGTCTGTGGTGCATGTATGTCACCAGGCAGATTGTCCTGCAGAGAATGTAACTGCCTCAGAAATGCCAGGAATAATACCACTGTTGGGAAAAGTCACCCTTCGTTTCTTAAACCTTTCTGTCACATTTGATGAAAACCTATGAACTGCTCTTGTTAAAACAGTGTTAACTACTGTAACTTGAGCAGGACAAGAATCCAGACCCCTGGATTCTCTCTCTTGTGAGAGAGTCACACGAAATTCCTTGGCCCAGGGGAAGACCCTCAGTCATGAGCCACAGGCTGTTTTCCTACCATCTCCATAGGATTAGGTAGTTTGATTAGTATGGTCCATACTGTCAGGGGCTTCCCTGGTGGCTCAGATGGTAAAACGTCTGCCTGCAATGCAGGAGACCCAGGTTCAATCCCTGAGTCGGGAAGATCCCTGGATAAAGAAATGGCAACCCACTCCAAGACTCTTGGCTGGAAAATTCCATGGATGGAGGAGCCTGGCAGACTACAGTCCATGGGGTCGCAGAGTCGGACACGACTGAGTGACTTCACTTTCACTTCCCATACTGTCAAGTAGCTTCCCCCGTGGCTCAAGACAGTACAGAAATGCCTGCAATGCAAGAGACCCTGGTTCCATTCCTGGGTGGGGAACATCCCCTGGAGGAGGAAATAGCAGCCCACTCCAGTATGCTTGCCTGGGGAATCCCATGGACAGAGAGCCTGGTAGGCTACAGTCCATGGGGTCTCAAGAGTTGGACACGACTTAGCAACTAAACCACAACCACCATACTGTCAAGTGAGATACACTTTAAATTGACACCTAAGAGGAGTGAATCTTCGACACAAAGTTGAGAATAACTGCTTCATGTGGTGTTCCTGCCTTGTTAAACTCCACATAACTTTCAGAGATAGTGTTTTTAGTCCTTTAAGTGGTGACAGGGAGAGGACCTCAGGGTTTCACCTTGTGTTAAGGGACTCTGACTCACTGGAAAAGACCCTGATGCTGGGAAATACTGAAGGCAGGTTGGAGGGCATCACTGACTCAATGGACATGAGTTTGGGCAGGCTCCGGGAGTTGGTGATGGACAGGGAAGCCTGGCGTGCTGCAGTCCATGGGGTTGCAAAGAGTCGGACGTGACTGAGCGACTGAACTGAAAAGGGACTTTCACACAGTGAGACTGAGTAAAGAGGAAGTGAGCAGAGACTGGTTTCTCTCTTGCTGGATTTGCATTAGACGGTCTCATAATTATGCTTTTGTTTCAGTGCTATACTTAAGGAGAAATTAAAAAACAATAGGTAAGTGGGCTAAATATACTGAATGTTACTGCAGGTCAGCAGAGTGGAGCCAATTTTGACTGTGTAGCTATAATCAAATCCCAGAGTTGCTCTGTAGCCTGTCTCCCCTGCCCCGCCCCCATAGTAGAAACAAAAACACCACCACCAATTTAGGGAGGAGGGGGAATAATGCAACAGGGAAGACTCCCGTTGATGAATCTGAGGCCTGAAAAGGTCTTGAAGAGGATCACACGCCATAGAAGTTTCATTCACTGTAGTTGGCTTCATTTGGGGAAAGTTAAAACCAGCTGGAATATTAACCAAACGCTTTTTTGTATCCCAACCATTATGTAACACCACTGGAACTTTCTGCCTCGAAAATACAAGGTCATAATGAAACCGCGTGTGTGGGGAGTGAGGAGTGGTTTGGGTGTGGTGTGCAGGAGAGAGACTTCTCTGACTCTGGGTGAAGACATAAGATTGTAACAATGGACAGTGGTGCTATGGTTCAGTCTAAGCCAGATTTCTTTTTAAGCAGCATTCATTAGAGTCGCTCGTTCTGTTCAGCATCTCAACTCTATAGGTCTTTTGGTCTTGGGAAGATTGCCAGCGTTTTAGATCTCTGAGATTCTTGCTTAAGAGTTTATAAACCAGGATTTTAGTCTTGAATCCTAGGTCATGATTACCTGACTGTCTCCTATCTTATGATTACTGTAAAGATTGAAATCAGATAGGTAAACTGTCTAGCATGTTAGATTTTTAGTAAATGCTAATTTAAGAATTTTTTTTTTTTTAATTAAGGGAAAAGCTATTTTGGCAAGTTTTAAGTCTTAACATTTAGCATATTAAAAAACTTTCTTTTATAGTAAATTCTGTAATCTTAAATATCAGGCCAGTTTAACCAATGCAAATCAGGTGCAAGGCAAAACAAAGCTGTGTTTGTCAAACCTTCACTTTCCCAGTCATTTCTGTTGTTTTATCGACATGAAAGAAGCATGTCCATTAGTCCTTGTCTAATAGTGCCTTCAGATCGTTGACTTAAGAGTAAGTTTTTCTTCAGTTCCTAGAACTTTTAGGGTAGTTTTATCAGTTGTATTTGTCAGCAGAGTAATACAGGAAAGTCCCTTCACATGTCTTGGTGTTGTACGCGAGTATAGACGATTCTGCTCTGGGGTTGAGTGCACGTTAGCATGGTGCTTTCAGAAAGCTCATCCATTTTGTAGCGTGTGTCTGTACTTTATTCCCTTCTATTGCTGGGTAATCCATTCTACAAACGCACTGCATTTTATTTACCCATTGGCGGGTGATGACCATTTGGGGTTGTTTCCACTTTGGGGCTATTATGGACAGTGTTGCTGTGAACAATATTTTCTGGTTTTTGTGTCGACATGCTTGCATTTCTCTTGGGTATATGCCCAGGAGTGAAATTGTTGGGTCATATGGTAACTCTGTGTTTAACACTTTGAGGAACTGCCAGACTGTTTTCTTTTCCAAAGAACCTGCCCCAAGGGGGGTTCTAATTTCTCTACATCCTCTTTGCCTTCCCGATGATGGCCACCCTCAGGGATGTGAGGTGGTATTTATCTCATTGTGGTTTTAGTTTGCATTCCCCTCATGCTTAATGATGTCAGGCCTTATTTTCTACTTCCTTGCCAGCCTTGATGTACAACTTGAAAGTTTTTTCCAGTTCCGTAAGTACAATAGAGCATTTTATTATGCTTGTTTTCATTTCTGTCAATAGTGGGTTTGAGTGTCCTCACAAATCCTTAGCCCTTGGGGTTTCTTACTCGGTTGAGTTTTGTTCATATCTTTTTACATTTTCAGTTGGCTTTCCTGTGTTTTAACATTTGATATGTATATTGAAATGTTACCAGTTTTGGATCCCACAAGTGTTTTCTCTGACTCTGTTACAGTTCTTTTAACTTCAGGGTGTCCTTTGTTGAAAAACCTCCTTAATATTAATGTAGTTATCACTTTTTACCTTCAGATTTCTGCTTTTGGGATCCTGTTTCAGGAAACTTCCAGTTACCTAAGGTTAAGAATTATATGAACATTTCCATCTTTTACCAGCCTTATAATTTTGCCTTTTGCATTTAGCTTTTTTATCTGTCTGGCATACAGTTTGAAGTGAGGATTTTATTTTTCTCCATGTAGAAATAAGTTTTATAATACTATTGTATAAAATAGTATTTTCCCAACCTACATGTGATGTTATATATCAAAGTCCTCTTGTATGTCTAGGCCTGTTTCTGGATTTTCTGTTTTATTCCTGGGCCAGTATCACCCATGGTCTGTGTGTGTGAGAGAATTATTGTTTCCTTGGCCTTGTTTTGAGTTGTAATATCTGGAATGATAATGGTCTCCACCTCTGCCCACATACATCCAAAAACTTTTACTGTTTTTAACAAGTACATGAGGTCTCAGAAGACCTTTTTTCTTCCACATGTCTTAGAATGAGTTTGTACATTTTCAATTTAAAATCTTACTGAAGTTTCAGAATTGATTTTTGAGAATTGACAGCTTATGTCATCCCATCCTTGGCCATGAATGTCCATTTTTTAAATTAGGTTTTCATATTTGAGCTTTAATGCAATGTAAACGTTTTCCTTCAGAAAGATTGTGCAGGTTCCCAGACACGTTTTTATTGCTGTTTTGAGTGGTGATTTTCAGGTTGGTTATTGCCTATTTAAGGGGATGAGTTTGTCTTTTTTTTTTTTGGCCACATCGTTTCTGGCAATCTTGCTGAGCTCTTGCTGATTTTCTATGCATATGCTCATGTCTGTAAATAATGATGGTTTTCTGTGCCCCGGTCCACTCACATCACCATCTTACAGCCTATGTTTTGATGACCGTGACCTCTAGAACTGTGTGGGCTGGCAGCGATTGGAGGGATACACTGGTCTTGTTCTTGATCTTAAAAAAAAAAATGCACATTAAATTTTTCTTTAAGTAGGATATTTGCTACAGAATTTTGATGTGTGCCCTCTTTTTTTCTTAATTAAGGAAGTCTGCTGCTATTCCTGGTTAGACTGTACTGGTCTTCGTTTTTAAACAAACCATAGCATGTACTTTCCCCCCCCCTGTTATTGTAAAGATAGGTATGTGGTTTTTCTCTTTCCATCTCACTGTAAGTAGATGGCACATAGCCAGATCTCCAGTGTGCCCTTTCTGATTTCTAAGAAAGTAAATTGGTTTCATAGAGCAGGGAAAGTCTTCTGTAGTTGGCCGTTGCCGAGAGGCTCAGAGAGTTCCTTTATTAGCTGAGAACTGTCCGAGCCCCTTGTGTTACACGTCAGTTCTCTTCTGTTGAATTCTGCAGGGTGCTCACAGATAGAACAGGAAAATAGAAGCTGACCTTGCCTTGGACAACGTTCCCATCACTGACTCCCTCCCTGGGTTCCCTTCCTGCTCATGGGTCAGGAAGGATGCTGATGCAGCATTTTTGCCGGTTGTTCGGTTGATCATCGAATTTTTTTTTTGAATCATCGAATATTGACTCCCTTTTGGGCTGGCGATTCTGCATCTCGACTCCTAAACTGTCTCTGGGTTCCAGGGTGGAGGACTAACTTGGCTCAGAGTGACAGAGCTGAGAACGCTGTGAGCTGGCCAGTGTGTTACGTCGAGATGTCTGCAGTTTGTGGACTGTTTGTGTCTTGGAACCAGCAAGAAGGGGCAGTCGTGTGTAGAGTTGCTCAGATGACAGCGGGGGAGGTCCTGGGTGGTCCTCACTTCTGTGTGTGGCTTGAAACTGTTTCTGCCTTTGCCGGGATTGGTCCGAGACACACGAGAGCAAAGCACTTGAAGTGGCAGGAGGCTTGGGAGGAAGTGGGGCCCTGGGGGGCTTGGACGGCCTTGGTGAGCCGTACATGTTCCTGACTTTACTGTAATATTAAGTCTTCTTCCTCCATTGCTTTCAAGTTCCACTTCAGTACTTTCCCTCCATGTCTCAGGCCAGGCAGCTTGGTGGGATGACGTGGCCCCAGCCTGACTGGGAGAGGGGAGTTTGGGGGTTGCGGTGGGGGGAAAGGCCTGCAGATTTGGTTCCAAGAAAAATCATAACCGAGCTGGAGATGAAGCCTAGTTAAAAAAGGGGGTGATGGTTTGCCTTGTGTCCCCACTTCTCTGTGCTTTTCTAGCCATTCTGACCCCCAGGCTCGAGCTCTGGAGATAGTCTACCTGCTTCTGAAGAAGGGGGTCCCAGCTCCGAGTTAAACCAGCCCTGTAGTTGGTCACCTGGTGTCGGACGTGTGTGCAAAGTAACACATTGGACATGTTGATCTTTCGAGTTTTTTTCTGTGCGATTCAGCATGGCTTGTTGTTTAATAAAGCTTCCCTGGTAGCTCAGTGATAAAGAACCCGCCTGCCAATGGAGGAGACGTGAGTTCAGTTCAGAGCAGCTAAGCCTCTGCACCACAACTTTTGAACCTGTGCTTTAGAGCCTGCAAGTCGCAGCGACTGAGCCCACATGCCCTGGAGCCTGTCTTCCAACAACAAGAGAAGCTACAGTAATGAGAAGCCTTCACGTTGCAGCCAGAGAGTAGCCCCTGCTGTCTGCAGCTAGAGAAGCCCGTGCAGCAATGAAGACCTGACATGTTCAGAAATTAGATGAATAAGTAAAATTATTTAAAAAACAAACATGTTTCGTGCAGATAAATTGCTAGAATCGTAGGTTATTAAAGCGGAAAGGGACCTGGAAGGCTCCCAGCTCACCTTTTGTTCTCTCGAGCAGAAAACCGCTGCCGGAAAAGCCACCTCAGCCGCTCCCGCCAAACAAGGTTTTTCCTCTGGAGCTGGAAGGAGGGCGGGCTTCCCGGAGTCCCTGTCCAACGGGGCGGCTGCTGTGGGGTCCTGCCCCGACAGCTGCCGTGCCGTGTTTGCAGTGCCCGCCACCAGCATCCCGTGGAAGCTGGCGTCTGCTTGCAGCTCAGCCTTTCCGTGGAGACCCCGCGGGAAGCTTGAGCAGGTGGCTAGACAGCAGGCCTGCAGGCCCCGGGTCACGTTGTCTCTCCTGTCTTGGTTCTCAGGCTGGAAGGTGGTGTCTCCACGGGGCCTTATTGTCCTGTGTTGAATTTTTATTTACTGCCCCCTCGTTTCCTGGGTAGTCCCACAGGAGAATTCTTGCCTGGCACTGGGAAATGGTTTTCTTGGCTCTCCGAGGCAGAGCTGATGGTCCCCTCTGTGGCGCACGTATGAGGACCATGTGGACTTGGAGTAGATCCAAGAGCCGGGGCCTATGTCAGCCTAGACCCAGAGGCCTCGCCCATGCTGCCAAGACCCCCGTGGGGCTGGGCAGCTGGTCCCGGGCATGCCGCCCCCTCACTATTTTGCCCACGCCCAGCGTTGTCTCTGCCAGGAATTGCCTGGTGGTGTTGTGGTCCTGGCGGCACCGCCGGCCTGTTGCTTCGGCCGAGGGTGGAATGCCGGGCGGCCCTCGCCTGTCCACTGCCTGAGCCCGTCCCCTTCCTCCTCAGCTCAGCCCTCCCTGACAGCTGGCGTCTGATGCTCTGTGCTTTCGCATCCTGGGGTGGGGCCTTTGTGATGGTGTTGCCTTTTGGTTTGACCCTGGGGGTCTGGAGGACTGACTGCTGGAGAGTTAGTTAGCTCTTGGTCCTTTCAGGAGGGTTGAAGTGGTTGTGATATTTTTGAAAAACCTACATATGACACTGAAAGGCTTTACTGGTACATTTGAGAGTCCTTTTGTCTCGGTCGTGACAATTCATCTTTTTAAGGGCTTCCCTGGTGGCTCAGAGGGTAAAGCGTCTGCCTACAATGTGGGAGACCTGGATTCGATCCTTTGGTCGGGAAGATCCCCTGGAGAAGGAAATGGCAAGCCACTCTGGTACTCTTGCCTGGAAAATCCCATGGATGGAGAAGCCTGCTAGGCTACAGTCCAACGGGTCGCAAAGAGTCGGATACGACTGAGTGACTTCACTTTCTTTTTCTTCTTTTAAAGTATGGTGTTGGTTTCTGCCATACATCAGCACGGATCAGCCTACAGGTATCCATTTGTCCCCTCCTGTGATGACATCTTTAAAGAAGTAAATTGATCTGTAGGTGACTCTCTTCCCCTTCCTCTTTGGATGTCTGAAATGTAGATTTATTAAACTCCTCACGAGTGGGTTTCCTTGCTCTTGTCTCTGTATGCTTGACGCACAGATGACCACACGGAGTGTTCTGATGTCTGTTAGTCGCATTACTGTGGTGGCAGGTAGCAAATATCCTCAGGCATTTCTTTGAAAGAAAGAGGAATTCTTTTGGAAGAAAAGGAGCTTGGGATGCGACATTCTGTAGAGTGTATGCAGACAGCTTTGCTAGCTGTGCGTTTAAGTCGCTTCAGTCGTGTCCGACTCTTTGCAACCCTGTGGGCTGTAGCCCACCAGGCTCCTCTGTCCCTGGGATTCTCCAGCCAAGAGTGAATACTGGAGTGCATTGCCATACCCTCCTCCAGATCTTCCCGACCCAGGGATGGAACTTGCATCTCTTAATCTCCTGCGTTGGCAGGCAGGCTCTTGACCACCAGTGCCACCTGGGACGCCTGGGAATTACTGGTGTCTTGGCATTGGGTGGCTATTATTGGCCTACTGCAGGTTGAGTTGCTAAAAGCAGTTTCTATAACTGTTAAGTAGACCAAGCATCATTACACTGGTTTAGGTCTTTAACTTAGTTGCTTGGATTTTGATGGTGGTTCATTGCCTGAGTGTGAGATTGGCTTTCTGATTATATGCTTCAATTCCATCTAATGACTTTTCCTGTCGAAATAAATGGGAATCAGTGGACATCAGCCACTGGGGTATAGACCAGTGCTTATTGAAGCTAATCACTCCCATTTTATGTTTATATAGAAGCCTTTTTCCACTGCTTTTAACCAGGCTGCTATAGAGAGCCATGTAGATTTGGGAATCATTATTGGGCACATTTTTAAAACGGCTGTGATGAGGAGTTTGCAGGTGTTGAGATGTTTGGTAGAAAACGGTTGGTTCTTTAAAAGTAACAGTTGATTTCTGGCTCTGTTTTGAGGAGGAAATGCTCTTAGGCTTGCTTTCTGTCCTGAGTTGTGGCATTCAAGACCACTTGCCTTTCTCTCGCCCCTTGAACTTACCCCGCCTCTAAGTGGAGTGGTATTTCTGGACACTGTGTTTTGAAAATGGAGCTCCATTCAGAGGGGGACAGACTTGTCCCTAAAGGAAAAGGGGCATAAATACGCCAAACGCAAAACCACAATGATTTCTTTGGTTGCAGGGACCTTGGGGCCATCTTGCGCTAAGAACTTGCCTTTAGAAGATCCTTTGGTTCCCATCCATGTCTCCCTCTCCTCAAAGGGATGGCAGTCCGATGGACAGTGGGCACATGGCCCCCCGCCTTGCCAGACTCCCACGGAGGTAAGCTGCTGTCGGCGCTGCCCGTCAGCCTGAGCTCAGCCTCCACCCACAGCTGGTGCACGCGTGTCAGAGGCCCCGAGACTTTCTCTGTCCCGTCTCCAGCCAGGGGTGGGGCTCTGCCTCATCGGATAACCACGCGGGGCTTAGGAATGAGTGGAGTGCAAGGCAGGCCTGGCCGCTTTCTCCTGGTTGAGGACAGGAGTTCCCCTGACTGAGATGGTGGTCTTGAACTCACGGTCAGCCTGCTGGGGTCTGTGTCTGTCACTCACCGCACAGTGGGCTTAATTCTGGTCACTCAGAGCCATTATTGCTTCAGGGGCAAGTTGCACCGAGTCTCCTGCCCTTCTTGCTTGTATCGGGGGTGGCGGGGAGGCGGAACACGCTGTTGATGGGTTGCTGTCAACTGTCACGAATCTGGTGCTGGTGTGTGAGTTAGAAAGCAAGCTCTGACCGTCTGGGAGGTAATGGCTCCGGATCTGGACCTGGGGAAGGTCCAGCGGACCACGACTCCATGTCCCCCCCGGGAATCGGACCGCAGCCCCAGGGCTGGCTTGTCTTGGCGGCCGGCGGTCCGCATCGCTTCACTCTTCAAGGAGCAGAAAGAGTGGAATGAATTACTCTGTTTTCTAGCAAAGTTTTGTCATTTGTGTTTTTGTCTTGAAGAGCTTAGGTGTCCGGATTAAGAAGAGGAGAAATTTTAACTTGTCTTCCTTGGGAAAAGGTGCTGGAAGTCGAGCTTCCCTTGGGCTATTGGAATGAAGTCAGACTTTGGGAGCTGAGGTGTGGCTGTCGAGAGAAGCAGACTTTAACCCGAGGGTTGTCTTTTGGACTTGGTGCGTAGACCTCCCATCTCCCTTTCCGGCAGTAGCCCTCGAGTGGGCAGGCGGGTGTTGGAGGATGGCCGGCCCTGCAGGCTTGGGAGGTTGCAGGGGTCGGGTCTTTGCAGGGCTCAGTGCTGAGAGCCTGAGGGTGGGACACGGAGGGGCTGCTGGTTGGTGGGGTCCCTGTCCAGGGTGACCCCATGTCTGGGGTAGGGCGTGAGGCGCCTCACCGCCACCATTTCCTTTGTGACAGCTTGTCCACATTTTCAAAAAAGGAAGAGTCTTCATAGTTGACCTTTGGAGGGGGCAGGTAGCTTCCTCTAACCCGTGAGGCTCACCTCTCTGCCTGTCGCCAGGATCTCCCTCCTAGCTCCGGGCCCTGTGCTCTGGCGAGGCCCCGGGCCCGTGTGGAGAGCGTTAGCAACATCATCTCCTGGTTCTCAGGTGCTCTCGTACCTCCCAGGTCCCCATATCGTGTGTACTCACGAAGAGGCGCGGTAAGCCACCCGCAGTCCCTTGCTCTTTCTTTCATGGACTGTCTGACGAGGCGGCTGCACCTCTAATCAAAGGGAGTCCGTCCCAGCCCAGCATCCAGTGAGAGCAGCAGGTTCTGAGCTCAGGGTAATTCAGAGAATTTTTAATTCCGGCTTCCCTTCTTGCTTTAATAATGTACCGAGTTTGATACTACCTTTTCCGGTTTGAATCAAGTTTCTGCCTCTGTCTGACACTCGGAAAATTGGAGCCGGTTCCCTGGAGTTGGCTGTCATCGGGAGCGGCAAGTTCCTAGCCCAGCTGTCTGCTGTCTTCTTTAATCTAAGGAGGTTTGGGGCTCTCGGTCCTGCCCCAGATGCGTTGCAGTGCGCAGAGCTGTGTCTGTCTTTACCTCATTTCAGGAAAGCGCTCTCTGGGTAAACTGGGATCTTTGGCCTTTGGGTTAAGATAAGGACTGGCCCCCCTAGAGCATATTTAACTAGTGTTCACTTGTGCCATACTGGGCCGGTGGGGGAGGGAAACACATAGGAAATGTTTGCAGCATATTCGGTGAGGTGTATGAGCCTTTAAGGACTTTGGGGTCTGAAGTGTCTTTCCCCACAGGTACTCTGACAGATGCTTGCTTTTGAAACACTTTGAGTGGTGTTCTGTGTGTGTGCGGGGCCCTGGGGGTTAGGAGCCTGGCCTCTCCCTCCGGGACTGTGCTGGTCATTTGTGTCGGAAGCTTGTCCTCCCTTCATGCTGCTGCTGCTGGCAAGAGCTCAGTCATGTCCAGCTCTTTGTGACCCCATGGACTGCAGCCCGCCAGGCTCCCCTGTCCATAGGATTTTCCCAGGCAAGAGTGCTGGAGTGGGTTGGCAGTCCTTCTCCAAGGGATCTTCTTGATCCAGGGATGAATGGAGCCTGTGTCTACGGCGTCTTGTCTGCTTTGGCAGGTGGATTCTGTACTGTTGGTACAAACTGGCCTGGGTTTTGGGGCCCTGGGCCCCCTCGCGTCGGCTCCAGCCACCCCTCCTGCCACCGGGTCACATGGCTTGCTGCTTTGGGCGCTCGGAGCCTGGCTGCCCTGCCTCCGTCGGGCACGGATGCAGGTGGGGGCCCCGTGCCCAGATCTTCTTAGGTTGTGAAGGAAGGAGATGCGTGATCTGGCCATTGCCACCCTGAGCAAGTGCTCCGGTGCTCAGGGCCCCTGTCCAGGAAGGGGAGAGAGCATGTTAGGGCAGGGTGAGATGGAGCCTGGTCTCCTGGACCTGTTTCTTCGAGTTTCCCCAGCTCTGGCTTCAGACTGGGGAGTCCAGAGAGCAGCTCAAAGGCCAGAGACTGCCTGGCCTGGGAGACTCACCCTGAGCCAGAGGGCCCGGAGATGGAGCGGGGAGATAGCAGGGGGGCTGCGGTGATGAGGACGCTGACCCAAGCAGGGAGAAGGGAAAGCCACTCGTTGTGGACGCTGACACACGTGACTCCCGCGTGCGGGTCGCACCACAGGGCCACAGCGCGGTGTCGTCCCAAGTCGGGTAACTTAGTGTAAACTGAACTCACCCATGTCAGATAGCTGTACACACTCCTGAGTTCTCCGAGCTTGTTATAAAGGCGGTGTGGTTTCTGCTCCTAAATTATTTAAAAAAAAAAAAAAAAATAGACTTAAAGCATTTGGCAGGGCTGGGTCTTGCCCTTTGATGCCCTCCTCCTCTCCATGCCTCTCTCAGCTGTTCCTGGTTCCCCCCGCCCCCCTCCTTGCTGCCAAGTAAGTGGAGGGGTGTCTTGGGGTGTGAGGAGGGTGTGTGTGGGTCCGTGTGGCTCTCCCTGGGGTCCTGCTCCTAGCTGGCCACTTTGGGGACTCCCTTGGTGCTGTGCCCGTGAACCCCACCCGAGTCCCTTGAAAACTGTGTTTCATCACTTTGGTTATTAGAGACTCAAGAGTTTCAAACCACATATAAGAGGTGTGAATAATGTGATATAAATGTTGTTGGAACCCTCTGTTGTGGTTTCCCTTTCTTTTTTTTCTTCCCCCTTCTATTTTCATTTCACAGTTTAAGCAGTAATGTTGAATGACAAGACTCCTTCTAGAAAGACAGGTTTCTTGGCTCATCTGACATGCGTATACAGTTTTACTTATCATGGATAGTAAGAAAAGGTGCGGGCACCGAGGGCATTGAGCTGTGACTTGAAACTAGTGAGTGAAAGTTGCTCAGTCGTACGGGACTCTCTGCGACCCCATGGACTATACAGACTATATTCTCCAGGCCAGAATACTGGAGTGGGTAGCCTTCTCCTTCTCCAGAGGATCTTCCCAACCCAGGGACTGAACCCAGGTCTCCTGCGTTGCGGGCGGATTCTTTACCAGCTGAGCTGCCAGGGAAGCCTTTAAAGTTTAGAGGTGGCAAGGAAGGTGTGAGCATACGTGGTTCTCGTGAATAATGAGGTTGGCCACCAGCCTTTCACACTGCATTTGGGCCTGTTGGGTCTTTGTGGGCCGAATCTCCCTGTCACCACATAACTGGTACATAATTGGGCTCCACAGATTGGCAGGGGGTGGGGTGGACAGGGAGGGTCTCACATCAGTTGGAGCGCAGGCTGGCTACCTGCTGGAGGGCTCCGAGGTGGGGCTCGAGGCAAGGGAGCGTTTCTGGGTGCGCCCCATCCGGGAAGATGTTAGTAGGTGCTGCCTGGTGAGATGTTTGGACACGCTGGGTCTAGTAGGCTTCTGTTACAGTGTTCTCGGAGCTTTTGCGCCTTGAAGGGGAAGTTTAATATGTGGCATTCCTAAATGTATTTCTCTGTGGGACCCTCTCTGTCTCTCTCTGTTTCTTGCTCGGTAAATTTCAGTTCTGTGAAATCCCCGACAGATCCCTCTGGAAGTGGCTCTGTAGTCGGCACTTGGAGGATAAGCCTTAGGGGACAAGTGTGGTGGAGAACGCCTGGAGACGCCAAGCTGGCCCTAAGTAGCTTTCTGTGGGTCTCCTGCTATTTCGCTGTCTTTAGAAGAGCATTCCTTTCAGTGTTGGTGGTTTAAAGGACCGTGAAGCATGAAATAAAAGGCAGTTAATGAAATAGCATGGTAATGTTTTAAACAGTTTTATTTTCCAGTAGTTTTGTGAGTGAGACCATGGGGTTTGAGAGGAAATAAGCTGTGAATTATTTATTTGTGCACGTCTTGTTCTGTAGGAACACAAGGTAATACGTTAGCAGCCGAAATCTATGGTGGATTTAAAACCTTAATGGACAGAAATGGTTGGGGGCTTGGTGGTGGTGGTGGTGGTGGTGGGTTGATTAATGACCACATGTCCCTAAAATCTTTTTGTCTCACTTTTTCATAAAAGTTTGCCAAAGCCGTTTCTAAGGGTTCCTCAGCTCCAGCGGGGGTGCAGTTCCCTTTTTGTTCATTGCTTCCTCCCCAAGCAGTGTAACCGAGGGATGAAGGTACCATCGGAGAAGCCATCGCAGGCCTGCCCTAATGGGCCTCTCTGCCCAGCCTGGACCCTCCTGGGCCTCTGCCTCTCCTGCAGGGCCGCCTGCTTTGTCCAGCGTTGGGCCGCACATGTGCAAGCCTGGTAGGTGGATGGGCACTCCTGCCTCCCCTCTTTGCAGTCCTCAGGGACCTCGACTCCTAATTTGGAGTGAACGGGCCACCCACAAGGAGAGGCCGAGCAGGGTGGCCGCTGCCCATCTGCCTCCCTTGGGCCGGCCTGTGCCTGAACCTGGTGGGGTCAGGAGGAATCTGGAAAATGCCTGCTGGTTCTAGAAGCGCTCGACCTTTTGATGTTAGACTCTCAGTGTATTGAAACTTGGAAGGGAGCGTGGACTCTCTGCCAGGAAGTGATCCAATTTGTCCATTTTATCGTGTGTTTGCGAATCCTCTGGGCCACTTTCTTAGGTTTTTGGCTCAAACTGTTTTAAACACAGTTGATTTCAGAGTTACTTCCAAATACTTGCCCCGTTCCTGTGCTCCTTCCTTCTGTGTTCGCTATCTGTGGGCTCCAGTTAATTTTCTGTAAAGAAAACTGCCTTGGGGCTTATGATTCCACGTGAGCAGCGTGGCTATGAGAAGGTAGAGTCTCTGAAAAGGGTGGAAATTCACGCACGTTTTCATAAACGTGAGCAGATGCGCGGCTCTCGAACCTTCTCTGAGCGGCTGTCTCACAGATGTTGGATTTTCTTTCTTCTTTTTCTCAGTTTTGTGGATGGGGGAGCCTAGTGTTCTGCAGGAATGGCCAGATGGTGGGTCCCTGCCCAGAGGGGCCCCCGACGCCGGCACAGGGCAGAGCCTGTCCCGGGTGTGCAGCGTCCTTGGTGCTGGCTGTTTACTCACGACTTGGATTATGTGAAGGCCTGGCAGTGGCAGCCTGTTCCACATCCCCCAGCTCTGCGAGGAGGGCCTTTCCCCCAAACAGGAGCCCGGGCCTCGGACTGCACGCTGTCCCCCCATCCATGTCTGCTGCCATGTTGGGAGATGGTGCTGTTGACTCCCGCGTGTGGGGACCAGGGTGTCCTTGGCCCTCGTGAGCCGCCTGCCACCCCTGGGCTAGAGGGACCCTCATTTCACTGTGCTGATGTGTGCGGTCATTCAGCCACGTGGGGGGAGCCCCGTGTCCCCTCTACCCGCACCCACACAGTGACAGCCACCCTCCCAGCCTCCGTGGCCATTTGGAAGTCATCTGCCACATTCCCCGTTGTCCTGGAACAGCTGCAGCCTCTGCTTCTGGGAGAGGGGAAAGAACATCTGTTTTCTCTGAGAGAGATTTTTAGTTTATGAGCATCTGTCCTTGTGTTTCTGGGAAAAATGGAAACGGCCCGGGAGCCCTTTGTATCAGACCCCAGGGTGACTGTGGGTAGAAGCAGAACAACTGACTGGTGGGTGGACTAAACGAATCCCCAAGTAAAGCTGGCTGTGAAATCACAGGGGAATATATTTCATCTCACAATCAGTCATGGGAATCGAGCAGTCGGCTCAGCACCAAACAGAACAGAAAACGTTGAGATGTTTCGAAGGATGGGGACGTGGATTCCTTCTCTCCCCAAACACACTGCCCGGCTGTAACTGAAGAACATCCCCTGCAGACACTCGGCAGCTCCATTTTATGGTTTTCAAGAAAGTTGAATGAATTAAATTTCCAATTAGGGGAAATATTTTACTTCACCAAAAACTCAGGTCTGTTTTCTGGCTGATGTTATTTACCTGTGATTTAAAAGAAGCATTAATTGTATTCCTAGTCTGTTTAACAACCGATGGAAAAACCCAAGTGAACTTTTAGGCCAACCCTTACCTTTTCTGCATATTCAAACCTTTGACGTATATAAACACAGCTAATATATTTAGATACAATAATTATAATTAATTATGCCACATTGGGCTTCCCCAGTGGCGCTCGTGGTAAGGAACCCACCTGCCAATGCAGGAGACATAAGAGATGCCGGTTTGATCCCTGGAGAAGGGAATGGCAACCCACTCCAGTATTCTTGCCAGGAGAATCCCATGGACAGAGGAGCCTGGCTGGCTACTTAGTCCATGGGGTTGCAGAGTCTAACACAACTGAAGCAACTTAGCACTTACAGTTGTGCCAGATGCTTTTTTTTTTTTTAAAACTTCTGTTGTCCAGTATGGACAAAATCCCATGGACGGAGGATCCTGGTGGGCTACAGTCCATGGGGTCGCAAAGAGTCGCACATGACTGAGCGACTAATCACGTCACATTGTCTAAGTAAATTTCTGAGGGGGGATAAAAAAAGGTATCCTGAGATGACAGCCCTTCCTTGGATTATGTAGTGAGGAGCTGCTTAGCCTGTAACTACAGAGGAGTTTCCTGTGGGTGAGGGGAACGGACTCCTCCCCACCCATTGTCTCCCTGGTGGCTCAGACGGTAAAGCGTCTGCCTGCAGTGCGGCAGACCCGGGTTCGATCCCTGGGTTGGGACGATCCCCTGGAGAAGGAAACGGCAACCCACTCCAGTACTCTTGCCTGGAAAATTCCGTGGACTGAGAGGCTCCTCAGAGCCTGGTGGGCTACAGTCCATGGGGTCACAGAGAGTCGGACACGACTGAGCGACTTCACTTTCTCTTTCCAACCATGTCACACAGCACAAGCGGGACTTGAAGGCGTTTGGGTGAATAAGGACATCAGAATGCAGACGTGGAGTGCTCGGACCAGGCCCTCGTATCGAGTCCTGTCCGGGAGCCACACGATGTGGCGGCCATTGCTGGCTGGCCACCGTTTGCCAGTTGCTGGGCGGGGCACTTGCATGGCTGCTCTCTGGGCATCTGTTAGGAGCTGTGTGTACGGAGCTGCACGGCATTTGTAGATGCCGCGATGGGGTCTTCTGGCCAAGGCAGCAGCGGAGCCGGGGGAGGTGGTAGCTGACGTCACGGTTGGGTGTCAGGGACCAGAACCACCGGTCTCGTCAGTGACCTCGGGTCTGCGCCCCGGGAAGGGGCTGCACGTCTGATGCGTGCACAGCTTGACTGGGTCCAGCTGCTCATCGTGAACAAACTGACTGTAAATCGGGTACCTGCGTCTGTGTGACCTTTAATAGAGCTGTGCAGAAGATAAAAGCGAGTGAGGTGGCCGGGAGGTGTGGAGGAGGAGGAGCAAGAATTCGGGTGGCAGAAACGTCTCCTCAGTACAACCCAGCTCTGAACAGACAGCACACTGAGAAGTCCCTTCCTTCAGAAGCGGTTTACTGTTGGGGTGTGGTGATTACCCTGCAGGATGGAAATAGAAGTATAAATACATAAGAGAATTCGCCACCTGTGCATTTGAAATAATAGCATCTGTTATTCATGAATACCCTAGTTCCATAAATTGTCTTAACACTTACGGTTCCTCTTCAATTTGCAAACCACAGTAAAGTCTTCTTTCTCTGCTGTGTTCACCCTCAGGCTCGGTCTTGTCACATCTTTGAGCTGGACCTTTATCAGAGAATTAATTCTGCACCCTAGCAATCACTTCTTTGGGTTTTATGGTTTTGTCACAGGTATTTCAGATGTCATCATCAGTCACTCAGTCGTGTCCAACTCTTCGTGACAACATGGACTGCAGCACGCCAGGCTTCCCTGTCCTTCACCATTGCTCAAACTTTATGTCCATTGAGTTGGTGATGCCATTCAATCCTCTGTTGCCCCCTTCTCCTCCTGCCCTCAGTCTTTCCCAGCATCAGGGTCTCTCCCATTGAATCGGCTCTTCACATCATGTGGCCAAAGTGTTGGAGCTTCAGCTGTAGCATCAGTCCTTCCAGTGAATATTCCGGACTGATTTCCTTTAGATGGACTGGTTGGATCTCCTTGCAGTCCAAGGGACTCTCAAGAGTCTTCTCCGAGAACACCACAGTTGGAAAGCATCAATTCTTTGGCACTCAGCCTTCTTTACAGTCCAACTCTCACATCCATACATGACTACTGGAAAAACCATAGCTTAGACTATATGGACCTTTCTTGGCAAAGTAATGTCTCTGCATTTTAATACACTGTCTAGGTTTGTCATAGCTTTTCTTCCAAGGAGCAGGCGTCTTTTAATTTCATGGTCACAGTCACCATCTGCAGTGATTTTGGATATGATGTGCAATGATAATGAAGATCTTTGCCTGGCAGAAGGATACTCTTGTAATTATTAGAGACACTTCACTTTTAGGAAGAGTCCATTTTTAGCTTATCATGATTATGGCAGACTTGTGTGACTTGGCAGTTTATGCCCACTGACGGTTATGTTTTGCTCTTGGATGCGGAGGAGGGGGGACGGGGGAAGGGGAGTCCTCCTCTTTCACCTCCCCGGGCACTCCTTCCACGCTCTCTGTTGTTTTGTTTCTTCTCCGTCAGATTTAAGTTGTGAGTTTTATTTCCTTGAGGCCCTGTAAGGATCTTTAGGCAGAGGGCTTTTATCCATCTTAGTTTCTACCAGCATTCAGCACAGAAACGTTGCATTAACACATCTTTGATTGCGTTGTGCCAGATTTGTGTTGATGCCAAAGTGCAGAATATCTCAGTACCCGTCTGGGGAGACTTAATTACTGAGACGCATGCACACACATGCACGCAGTTAGAAGGCAGCCTCTTCCAGGAGAGAGACTCTCCTGACATGAACCCCGAGAAGAGCCATCTGGGGGATGGCTCCGTGTGCTTTCCAATTTACTGCAGGACATTAGGGCAAAAGTTCTTCTTCTTGGCACAGGGGAGCGGGGCGTGGGAATGCCGCAAGTCCCAGGCACACATTACGTAAATTGAGGTCCTTTTCAGGCAGTCGGATTAGAGTTGGTTGCTTCTGAAAGGAAAGCGGTTAAGAGCAGTTATGTAGAACATGTTTCCCTCGCTGGCATCCCTTAGCAGTTGCTTAGCGTCTGTGCTGTTGGTTCCTGTGGTTCTTGCTGTTTCGTGTCTGACTCAGCATTAAGTCTGAGGTTGAGTCCCAGTTGCCTCCCCGCCCTGTACTTGGCCAGGTATGCAGTTCTGTCACATAGAAGAGGCTGATGACCTGGGTGCATGTTTCCTGTGTCTGTGAGTCTGTTCCGGTTCTGTAGATAAGTTTCTTTGTATAATTTTTTTTTTTTTTACTTGACTCCACCTGTGAGTGATATATGATACTTGTCTTTCTCTGCCTGCCTTACTTCACTCCATGTGCTCATCTCCAGGTCCATCCATGTGGCTGCAAATGGCATTATTTCATTCTTTCTCACGGCCGAGTGGTATTCCATTGTCTGTACGAGCCACACCTTCTTGAGCCGTTCATCTGTTGGACGTTTGGGTTGCTTGCATGCCTTGGCCTTTGTCAGTAGCGCTGCTGTGAACGCAGGGGGTGTATTACCTTTGTGAATGATAGTTTTGTCTGGACGTATGCCAAGAGTGGGATTGCTGGATCATGTGGAAACTCTTCAGTTTTCTAAGGCGCCTCCCTTCTGTTCTCTGTAGTGACTGCACCAACTTAATGCTCTCACCAACAGTTTCCAGGAGGGTTCCAGCAGTTTGGGGAGGGTTCCCCTTTCTGCACATCCCCTCCAGCATTTGTTATCCTTTTAATGATGGCCATTCTGACCTGCGTGAGGTGATACCTCATTGCAGTTGTTTGATTTGCCTTTCCCTAGTCGTTAGTGAGGAGAAGGCAATGGCACCCCACTCTAGTACTCTTGCCTGGAAAATCCCATGAACAGAGGAGCCTGGTGGGCTGCAGTCCATGGGGTCGCTAAGAGTTGGACACGACTGAGCAACTTCACTTTCACTTTTCACTTTCGTGCATTGGAGAAGGAAATGGCAACCCACTCCAGTGTTCTTGCCTGGAGAGTCCCAGGGACGGGGGAGCCTGGTGGGCTGCCGTCTAGGGGTTGCACAGAGTCGGACACGACTGACGCGACTTAGTAGCAGCAGTAGCGGTCGTTAGTGGTTAGTGGTGTTGAATACCTCTTCAGGCGCCTGTTGGCTGGGGGTTTTCTGATGCATCTTCTCATTTCCTTCTCTCGCTGTTAATTCCGTGGTGTCGGCCATTGATCAGACGGGCCCCTCCTCTGCGCGCCCACGGCATTTTGTCCCACCACAGGCCAGCTGGTGGTGCTTACGTGGCCACTTTTATGTCACGAAGAGGGATTCATGTAGGGAAAGAGCCCAGGCCCTGTCACTTTAGAACTCCCCCACGGCACTGTGTGTGGCAGGTGTCTGAATCGCTGAGGAGGGCTGACGTCTGTGGAAGAGAGGAACAATTAAGTCAGCTTTTGTCGAGGTCAGGGATGGGCTTCTTGTGCCTGGAGTACAACTGGAAGGTGCCGTGATCGTCAGGGCATTGGTTTGACTGTAAAACAGGGTAGGCGTTTGGCTTTGAAACTAGTTTCTTGCCTCCTAGTTTCACAAGCCTCCCAGTGGACCTGGGTTCAAACAGGGGACACTCAGTAAAGTCTGTGTGGTCGTAACAACTCAAGTTCACAGGCGCTGCGGTGTGCAGGGCTTGCCCCTGAGGTGGCCGTCCTTCCGTCCCCGGAGCAGACGGGACGCTGAACGTGGCTGCAAGCCTGCTCTCTGGGTCACGGAGCTGGTGAGGGCCAGAGGCAGATCCAGGCCTGGGCTGGGAGCTCTGTGTTCACGCCCGGCATCTTCGCAGAAGGCACCTTTGCTTTATAAACCGTTCGCTGGTTTTCTGAGACCTCCTGCACTGTTGAGACCTCCTGAGCCCAGCCTTTCCTTGCAGCACAGATGCACAAGCAGAACTTATTTCATTTCTGAATTCATACTGTAAAATGTAATCCTTGTTAACGCTGCCGAATCTGCTCCTTTTCTCATTTACCTTGTTTTGACCTTCCCATTGTCTGAATGTCTGTGAATGTGGGGAGTGCGAGCTTTCAGTCCCCAACTCGGACGGCACAGGGCAAGTTTGCCTCTCAGTAGTATCATTGTAGACATCATGTCCACGGTAAATTAATCTCCACAAGCAAAAATTGCCAAAAGCAAAATCAAAAGACAGATGAGGACATTGCTGTGTTTGTGGCTCATGTTACAGGGAGCTAGCTGCTTTCTCTAATATTAGGTCAACAGAAAAGCAGATAAAGGATATAATAAGGACTTACAAAAAAGAAAACACATGTGACTCAGACTCAAGTCCCCAGTGTCCTCCGAGGCCTCTCTCCTTGGCTGGGAGGTACTGTCTTCCTTCTTCATGCGCTGTTTTGTGGTTGCCCTCTGTGAGCCTGGGTCCCAATATCTCCTTAGGAGGACTCCAGTCACTTTGGACAAGGCTCACCTTTATGACTTGGCTTCGTCTTTCACCTCTTTGTGAAGACCTTGTCTCCAAACACAGTCACATTTTGCAGTGCTCAAGGTTGGGACTTCAGCATATGACTTTCGGAGGGGGACTACAATTCAGCTCCTAAGTTCCATGACACTGGTTAAAGGATAGAGAGTGTTGACAAAGCAAGGGGGAAACTTAGCACCCATGCATTCTTGGAGGCAGGATGAAACTGAGCCGACCTCTTTGAGGAATCACCTGTCATTATCTGTTTAAATTCAAGTGGATTCCTTTGACTCAGCATCCAGGAACTCCTAAAGTGATACCTATGGGAGGTTCTTCAATTGACAGCTGGCTCATGATAGCAAAAGAATGGGAATAACATTGTCAATAGGGTGTGGGTTAGTTATGGCCACCAAAAAAAAAATAATTCCTTAATGGACAGGTATAAAGTGCTCTGAGGAGAAGCAAGGTATAGAGCAGTGGCTCAGATGGTAAAAAAAAAAAAAAAAAATCCTTGCAGTGTGGGAGACCTGGGTTTGATCCCTGGGTTGGGAAGGTCCCCCGGAGGAGGGCATGGCAACCCCCTCTAGTATTCTGGCCTGGAGAATCCCCATGGACAGAGGAGCCTGTGGGGCAACAGTCCATGGGGTTCTAAGAGCCACTAAGAAGACCCTACTGAGCGACTTAGCCCACAACATTGCATAGAGTGTTATGTTTGGATAGAAATGGAGGAAGGGTTCATAGGTATCTTCAGAAGACAGTCTCTGAAGTTACAGAAAACGTGATGAGAAGTTGGATGTGGAGGCTGGGCAGCCAAGGGCCAGGGGTGAGACAGAAACTTCCCAGTCCACACACTTTGTGTGTGCGTGCCAGGTCGCTTCAGTCGTGTCCGACTCCTTGCGGCCCCCTGGACTGCAGCCCTCCAGACTCCTCTGTCCATGGGATTCTCCAGGCAAGGATACTGGAGTGGGTAAGCCATTTTCTACTCCAGGGGATCTTCCCGACCCAGGGATCGAACCCACATCCCTTCCGTCTCCTGCACTGGCAGGTTCTTTACCACTAGCGCCACCAGGGGACACTTGAGTACCTTTAAAATTTTCAATCCTGAAGTTATTTTTAAATAAATACTTTCTTTCCCTTATGAGGAACTTACGTCATGAGGTCATTTTTTAAAAAATGAAACATTCTGATTAAGATCATTTTCATTTTTAGAACTCTTATTTTTCTTGGAGTGCTCCCGCAAGTCACTCATGCGGGAGGTTTTATGAGGGCACTGACTGCGTAGCTGGATCGTGACTGTGCTGGGTCACCTGGCCACCAGTTTGGTTCCCCAAACAGGTCCTTTGTGTCCCTTGAGCAGACCTACTTCTCAAGCACTCTGGCCTCAAGGCTTGTGGGGCAGTAATTATTTTTTCATTCTACCGTAGAATGTGTATGAACCAGTGTTCCAGATTTTATTTGGCTCAGAAATCCCCATGCAGGGAAATACTATTTGGCCTTGGTAATTGGACTGCTTTGGCTTTATCAGGTTATTCTGAGGCGCTTCAGGGTAACGCTGTGGCCGAGGCTAATTGCTCTTGGCTTGTTTAGTTCCCTGAGCTTTGCAAAGCGCTTTCACATTCATGATCTCATTTTATTATCAGATGAACCGTGAGGTTTATTATTGCCATCTTTTCTGGCCCACGCACTCAACCTGGCTGTCTCACGTTGAGTTGGTGACTGGCGCCCAGCTCGGAGGCTGCCCGGTGTAAGCTGGCTTTGCTAAAGGCAAGAGAGAGTTATCGGTCAGCACTGGTGTGAGGTTAACAGTTGAGGCTGATGGACATCGATCATGCAGTTCATGACTTTGGCCCCCAGGAGACATTGGCCGTGTCTGGGCTTCAGGACCAGGAGTGCGCTGCTGGCCTCTAGTGATCGGAGGCCAGGGATGCCCCTCAACACCCTCTCAGGCACAGGGCGGCCCCTGGACAGAGGTGATCCTGCCACAAATGTCAGTGGTACCCAGGATGAGAAATCCTAAGGATGAGAAATCCTGACGGAGCCTGCAGCCCTCAGGGCCAAGCCCGTTGGCTTTCAGGGGAGGAGCACTTTGGGACTTTTGCTTGAAAAGAACCTGGGAAGCCATGGGGCTTCAGAAGGGATGGAAGGAAGAGACACAAGACACAGAGGCTGGGGAGAAGGATTTAAGACGGGGAGCACGCTGCCCACAGCCCTCTGCCTGGAGATCTCCGAGGAGGGCATGCGGCCTTCCTGGGAGATGGGCCGCACCAGCCAAGCCACCTGCTCCACTCACGCGTCTCAGAGCAGCAGGCCGGAGGGAGGTAGTCTGCCCCCAGTGCTGCACTCTGGGCGCCTCCTGGCTCACCCCAGGGCCGGACCTGAGTGGCTGCTGCTGGCCTGGCCTTGAGGGCCGATCCCCGCCACGACCCTCCTGTGCCAGAGGGTCACCAGCTGACGTTGTGTGAAAGCAAGGCCCCCCCCCCCGCTTGAGGCCCTGTTGCGGCAGATGTGGAACCGGGTGCGGGAGGTCTGGTGCAGGGCCCCCCTGACACACTCCAGGTTTCCCCACACAGCTCTCACTTGCACGTGCCTTACTTGCTGTTACGCATTTATAAAATTTTCCAGTTCCAGAACCACAGTGGAAAATACCTTTAGGTTATTTAAAGTATTTCTGCCTTTTTTTCTTTTTTTGGTAGTAATTTTCATTCTTTTTTTTTTGTCTTTGCAGGACACTAAATTGTGGATAATAATGGAATATCTTGGCGGGGGCTCTGCACTGGACCTCGTAAGTATCACGTTGGATATTGAATATGCAGCAGTGGTCTTGGTTGTAAAGATGATTCTGTTTACATTTCTGTCTCCCTCTTCAGTTGCATGAGAAAAGGGCCAAAATACTCCTTATAATAGGGATTTCTGCTCCTGACACGTTGCTGAAAAGTAGAGGTTCCCTTGTGAAGCCAGTTTTTGCTGTATCGTGGGAAACCAGTGAATTCATTCCACGCAGCCACAAAACATGTTGCCTGCTTAGTCTGACCTCAGAACAGTTTCTAAATTTCTAAAACTGGTTTGAAGTTTTGTGGCATTCAAACACCATCATTGTTTCCCATTGCAGATGGTAACTTCACTTCTAAAACTTGCGTGGAGCGTTTTCATTTATAATTCACTAGAATTTTTAAAAATTAAAATTTGGTTTTAGGGGTAAGAGGCAGGCACAGCGTCACACGTGGGAGCAGTGGTCAGGCCACGTGTGAACGCACATGTTTCCTGGGTGCACATGCCGAGGGGCCTCGCTGCGCCCGCAGTGTGTTTCTGGGGGAGCCGACCCCTGCCAGTGGCGTGTCTCCTACCTTGCCTGGACCCAGCTGCCTGGCCCCCGTACGCGGTAGTGGCAGCTCAGTGTAGGATGACCTCAGAGTCATAGTCTGCGATTCGTTTCTCATGGTAAAACACGGTTACATGTTGGCCTCAGGTGAGATGCTCAGAGATCACCAGCAGATCATAAGCATTACTTGGGTCATCCTTGAAACGAAGTGTATGCAAAACAAAGCTTTTAAAAGATGTCACATGGCTGTTTAGCCCCTGACGTCTCACCCCCACGTGGTCATGCAGTGAAATCAGCGTAATCGGCACTCTTTTTTTTCCCGGACTGCGGGGGAAGGTAAATCTCTAAATCTGTGTGTATTATAACAGGCTCTGTACCCAAGTTTTGAAAAAAAAAATCACATAATGTTATAAACCATAAAAGCAAATGGTCAAAATAGAGTTCGAAAGGAAATTTCAAGAAAAAAATTTAACACAGCCTCAACAATTGTATTTAAATGGAAAAGTGACAAAACAGCTGGATACACTTTATGACTCGCTTTGCTTTTCCATAAATATATGTATTACACAAAGAGCTTTCTTGTTTACTCTTTTGAGAACTACTACAGAAATGTAGAAAATTGCCTCATTTTGTATAATTAGATTTACTATTATCTTAAGTGAATTTCACTTGTGGCATGTGTGAAGTTATTTGTGGAGACGCTTTCCCAATGCTGAGCTCTTCAGAGCAGCAGTTCTAGTCTCTAGATGCTTTATTTATTCATTCTTAATGCCACCATTGGAGAAGGAAATGGCAACCCACTCCAGTATTCTTGCCTGGAGAATCTCATGGATGGAGGACCCTGGTAGGCTACAGTCCACGGGGTCACAAAGAGTCGGACACAACTGAGCAACTTCACTTAACAAGTGCCACCATAATTGAATTTATTTAGTGGTAACTTTCTTTGGATTTTTGAGTTGAAGTCTGAAATCGTGGACACGACAGTTCGCAAGGCAGTGTAGAATTCTCCCATCTGGTGTGAGTCCCAGCAAAGAGCCATCCGCCCTCTTACATCAGTGGCTCCAGGCACCCTTTTTGAATGTCCCCAAATCATCTTATTTTAGTCGAGGAAACAGAAACACTCAGAAATTAGGTGTCCCAGCTAGCAAATGGAGCTGAGCTTTGCACGTTGTTGTGACCAGCTACAAAGCCCTCTTTGTCGTTTCTCTCTCAATCTCTTACCTTTTTTTTCCCCTTTTGCTGTCCTGACTCCAGTCCTCAAAGAAGATGCACTCTAATAATAATGAGATACAAGAATTACTTATTTATGTTTTGAGTGTTGAAGACTATTAAGATTATTTTGAGAGAGTCTGTTAAGTATTTATATAAGATTTAAAAAGCTGGAGTATGGCTGCATATGACAGTAGCTGAATAAACGGTTTGGGGCATTTCTTTGAGAAATTCCACCTTGCTTTATCTGGTGTCTCTTTTAAGGGACGCGGTGCTGACGTGTGTGTGTGTGTGTGTGTGTGTGTGTGTGTGTCTGTCTTTGGAGCGGCCCCTGTACATGAGGCCCATCGGGGGGAGATGACCGTGTCTTGTTAGCGCAGCGCTCTGCTGTTTCCTGGAGCACAGCGGTCTCACTGGTGCTCTCCTTGCTTTAGAGACATAACTCTGTCTTCATGCACCGGAGCTGCTCTAACCTAATGCCACAGCCCCGATGGCCTTTTTCACTCTGCATTTTAGACATCATGCCTTTTTACTGAGGCTGTAAGACATTAGTCTCCATGACACCTTAGCCTGGGGGAGGAAAACAGCGCCTTCCTTCACCCAAGATTACCTTTGAGCGTGTTGCATAGCTAACACTTTCTTTTCCTTTCTTTTTATCTGGAGTTGAGGTTCCAAGTGGAGGCAGACAGTGGATTATACTGCATGTGGGGAAGTGTTACAAGGAAAGGAAAGTAGCGTGAGGTCAGTTGGGAGAAGGGGAATGAGGATTAGCAACAGAGGCTCTGACACAGAGAGATTTTTCAGTGATCACAAGATGTCAATGTTACAGCAGAATCTGAGGAATCTAATTAAGAAGGAACTGGGCTATATGAAGCAACTGGACTACGTAAGGGGGCTTCCCAGGTTGTGCAGTGGCCAAGAAGTGCCAATGCAGGAGACGCGATTTGATCCCTGGGTTGGGAACATCCCCAGGAGAAGGAAATGGCAACCCACCCCAGTATTCTTGCAGGGAAAAATCCCACGCACAGAGGAGCCTGGAGGGCCTACAGTCCATGGGGTCACAAAGAATCGGATGTGACGAAGTGCGCACGCGACAAGAACAAGGCTGCATGAACCGTCACTCAGTCAGGCAGAGAGACGTTTGACAAACTTAAAAAACGAATACGCAAAGTGAGTTCTAAGACGTAGGGTGACATACTCATTAACGTTTAGGGCAAGCTGCTGTGGTGGCGCCCCAAACAGTGTCTCACAGGAGGTGGGAAATTCAGTTCTCTCCTGCACGTGGGCTCACTGGCCGTCAGGGCCCTGCTGCAGTGGGTGACTTCCTGTGGTCTTAAGTCCTTGTCCTCTCCAGCAGCCAGTGTTTCAAAGCCAAGACTAGGACTAGGAAGGGGCTCTTCTGCTCATACTCCTTTGGTGAGAGCTTGGTCATGTGGCCAGACTTGGCGGCCGCAGAGGCCAGCAGACGTGGTCCGTAGTTGGGTGGCCGCCTGCAGGCTGAGGGTCTCATGAGAGGAGGGAGGGATGACAGACTTGGGAAAGGGATTAGAGGTCACCCAGAGACAAGGAGTGACTTCCCTGGTGGCTCAGACGGTAAAGTGTCTGCCTATAATGCGGGAGATCTGGGTTCAATACCTGGGTTAGGAAGATCTTCTAGAGAAGGAATTGGCAACCCACTCCAGTATTCTTGCCTGGGAAATCCCATGGACAGAGGAGAGTGGTAGGCTATAGTCCATGGGGTTGCAAAGAGTTGGACTCAAGTGACTTAGCACACTGAGCGACTCCACTTTCTTTCTTAGAGATGAGCAGTTATTATTTATCTTTGTTTATAGAGATTATTGGAAGAATTCCACAAGAGACTGCTTGGAAATGTGTTGTTAGTGGTGGAGAAGGCGAATCCCACGAATTGAGGAGCTCTGTGCTCCGGGGAACAACTGGACGCCCTTTACAGTAAATTTTGACCCTCGAAGGGCCTCCCTGCTCTGTAAATAAAATAGTCTTTCTCTACCCCTCAACCCTGCCTGTGAATCATTGGTGGGTGGGGTCTGGGCCAGACCTAAAAGGGCATAACCATCCATGCATCAGTCAGAGAGCCGGCTCTCAAATGGCCCAGGGGAGAGGTTTCAGCTCTTACCTCCCGTGGGTGATGACTCCAGGCTGCCATGCTGTTCCTTTCCAGACGCTTGATCATAGGAGGGAGGGGTTCCAGCCAGATGTTGCGGGTCGTCCGGCTGGGTGACTGTGCTGGCGGGGAGACGGAAGCCCTGCGTGGGGACAGCGGTGTGGCTGGGGGGTGAGCCTTCTGTGCTCTGTGCCAGTGGGGGGCACAGCTGCAGCTCCTCCGCCTCCTTTCTCTTTTGCCCCTGGTTATGAGAAAAGTGCATTTTTCTTCATCTTCTTGAGCATTAAAATTCCCACAGTCTACGAACTCAGAACTAGACATGAAGGCAGACAAGGCGGAGCTTCCAGACTTGTGTGCTTCGGAGCAGTCAGTGTCTTCCTTGAGAACAAGACTCCAAGTCAGATAACTCGGGGGAGGAATTCGGTTCTGCAGGTTGAGGTGTATAGTGAACTGACCTGGTCTGTGGTGACGACAGGCAGGACCCTGTAGCCCACCAGCCTCCTGTCCATGGGATTTTCTTGGCAGGAATGGTGGAGTGGGTTGTCATTTCCTTCCCCAGGGGACCTTCCCAGGGATCGAACCTGTGTCTCCTGCATTGACAGGTGGATTCTTTACCACTGAGCCACCATGAAAACCCCTGTGTGTGTACACATGTCATCAGTTCAATTCAGTCGCTTAGTTGTGTCCGACTCTTCATGACCCCATGGACTGCAGCGCGCCAGGCCTCCCTGTTCATCACCAGCTCCTGGAGTTCGCCCAAGCCCATGTCCATCAAGTCAGTGATGCCATCCAACCCTCTCATCCTCTGTCGTCCCCTTCTCCTCCTGCCTTTAATCTTTCCCAACATCAGGGTCTTTTCAGATGACTCAGCTCTTCGCATCAGGTGGCCAAAATATTGGAGTTTCAGCTTTAGCATCAGTCCTTCCAATGAACACCCAGGACTGATCTCCTTTAGAATGGACTGGTTGGATCTCCTTGCAGTCCAAGGGACTCTCAAGAGTCTTCTCCAACACCACACTTCAAAAGCATCAATTCTTCTGTGCTCAGCTTTCTTTATAGTCCAACTCTCACATCCATACATGACCACTGGAAAAACCTTAGCTTTGACCAGACAGACATCGGTTGACAAAGTAATGTCTCTGCTTTTGAATAGCTGTCTAGGTTGGTCATAACTTTTCTTCCAAGTTGAGTAAGCGTCTTTTAATTTCATGGCTGCAGTCACCATCTACAGTGATTTTGGAGCCCAAAAAATAAAGTCTGACACTGTTTCCATTGTTTCCCCATCTATTTGCCATGAAGTGATGGAACCGGATGCCATGGTATTAGTTTTCTGAATGTTGAGCTTTAAGCCAACTGTTTCACTCTCCTCTTTGACTTTCATCAAGAGGTTCTTTTAGTTCTTCACTTTCTGCCATAAGGGTGGTATCATCTGCATATCTGAGGTTATTGATGTTCCTCTCGGCAGTCTTGATTCCAGCTTGTGCTTCTTCCAGCCCAGCCTTTCTCATGATGTACTCTGCATATAAGTTAAATAAGCAGGGTGACAATATACAGCCTTGATGTACTCCTTTTCCTATTTGGAACCAGTCTGTTGTTCCATGTCCAGTTCTAACTATTGCTTTCTGACCTGCATACAGGTTTCTCAAGAGGCAGGTCAGGTGGTCTGGTATTCCCATCTCTTTCAGAATTTTCCACAGTTTATTGTGATCCTCACAGTCAAAGGCTTTGGCATAGTCATAGATGGTTTTCTGGAATGCTCTTGCTTTTTCGATGATCCAGCAAATGTTGGCAATTTGATCTCTGGTTCCTTTTCCTTTTCTAAAACCAGCTTGAGTGTCTGGAAGTTCACAGTTCACATATTGCTGAAGCCTGCCTTGGAGAATTTTGAGCATTACTTTACTAGCGTGTGAGATGAGTGCAATTGTGTGGTAGTTTGAGCATTCTTTGGCATTGCCTTTCTTTGGGATTGGAATGAAAACTGACCATATCCAGTCCTGTGGCCACTGCTGAGTTTTCCAAATTTGCTGATATACTGAGTGCAACACTTTCACAGCATCATCTTTCAGGATTTGAAAATACATGTCATATCACATAACAAAAACAATTCCATTGTGAAGGATTGACCTTTCTGCTTTCTTCCCCCCCAAGGTTTAAAATTTAGATTTATTAATAGAAATTCTGGTTCAGGGGTAACCTCAGAAATCTGTCAGCTCCCAGGCCTTCTCTTTGTGACAGCTCGTGTTTTGATACCCGTGGCCTCTGTTAGGACAGAGCTGGCTGCCTGGTCCCCTCCGTTGCAAGCCTTGCGAGGTGCCGGCTTTGGCTTTCTGGCCTGACCGCCCTCCCTGCTTGGGCTGCAGGCTTGGCGCGGTGACCTCGGCCTTTATCATTGGCCCCACTTTGATTCATTCAGCAAAGTTGTTTTCTCTGGTTCTTTTTGGTTTTATTTTAATTTTTCTTGCAAGGAGGGGGATTCCTTTTAAATAGGTTTTAACTGTGTGGGCAAAATATCTGTTTTGAAATGAAGATTTCAATCTTGATTATTCTTGTTCATTTAACATTGACTGTCCTGTCATCTCATACTTTTTCATCTAATTGTTTAAGTAACCTTAATCTTTTTTTTTTTTTTTTCTTGTTAGTTAGAACCTGGCCCTTTAGATGAAACCCAGATTGCTACTATTTTAAGAGAAATACTGAAAGGACTTGATTATTTGCATTCGGAGAAGAAAATTCACAGAGATATTAAAGGTAAGAAAGCATCCTGTTTATGGTCCTTTGAAATCCCTAAGGCAGGTAGAAAGAAAGATTTATTGTAACGTTTTAACTGTGCTTCTCTTCTCAAGGGAAGTGGTTCTGTGGGCACGTGGAGGGTGCCTTCGATGTGCCTGAGCAGGTGGGGGCTCTGAGGGGGTCTTACCCACTGTCTGCTCTTGTCGAGATCTGATGACTCTGGGGGGCACACAAACCTGTTTGCAAGGGAGTGGACGGAAGTGTCCAGCAGCCAATGTCAGGGCGTCTTCGGTTTTATTTTGCAGCTGCCAACGTCCTGCTCTCTGAACACGGGGAGGTGAAGCTGGCGGACTTTGGAGTGGCAGGCCAGCTGACAGACACCCAGATAAAGAGAAACACCTTCGTGGGCACCCCTTTCTGGATGGCGCCCGAAGTCATCAAGCAGTCAGCCTATGACTCAAAGGTGGGCTGGCACCTGGGCTTGCGGGGTCTGCTGAGGGTGGGGGCGTCCCTCCTGGGCTCCAGCCTCACAGCGTACCCTGTTGGGGTGAAGCGGGTGCCTCGGCTAGAAACAGGGTTCTCTTGCTGCCTCAGTCAGTCTCTTTTACATGTCCGGTCCCCACTGCTGACAGTGTCTCACGGGGCAGGGGACGTGGAGGGTCAGAGGCCGCGGTGGCCCACCTGGTGGAGGTGTCCAGGCAGAGGCCTGTAGGGCGCAGGTCGGTTGAGAAGGGCCGGGGGTGCGGGGGGAGCCTGAGGAGTGGGTGAGGGCAGAGGGCCTCGGACAGGACGCTGAGCAGTATTTCAGGGACCAGGGCAGAAGGGATCCCCAGGAGAAACCAGTCACAAAGCTGGCAGGCCGGAGCCTGGGAGGAGGCGTACCTTTCATGGCCACTGCAGACCCTCCCTGTTGTCACATGTAGGGGGACCCCCCCACACACACCGGGGATTGTTCTCAGCGCCTCCTTGGTCCACTCTCTCTTGCCTGTCTTGTGCCGCACTCTCCCGTTTGTCCCATCTTCTTTTTTCCTGTTGCCCTTCAGCTTGTTAAACTGTTTATTCTGGGCTTAAAAAGCCTACCAGGACCCCCGCCTCCTGGATCTGATTTCACACCTGCGTGCCAGCCCTGGACGCAGCAAAGTCTCCATGTGGGCACAGAGCAGAGGCTTCTCTAAGCCAGGATTTCCAGGCAGACAAATAGTTAACTCAGATACTTCTACGTGCCAGACACTACTTCTTCTCTTTAAGTGGAAATCTTCTCAATCCCTGGCAGATCCCCCCACCTTGTGAAAGGCAGCACACACAGCGTAGAGTGGCTTTCCCTGGTGAGCCGTCACGTGGGTGCTATAGTTGCTGGGGGCCTGTCCGTTAGGGCCCAGGTGGCCCTGGCCCTCTTGCTTTTGAGGGCCGTGACTTCCATAGGCTCATGGCCTTGGAAGCCACTGGCCAGTTGCTGACGGTAGGTTTTCAGCAGAGCTGCCCGGCCTTGGTGTGTCTGTTGCCCGAGTGCCTTGCCCTGTGGCATGGATTTGCCCCCGAGGCTATGTCTAATCTCTGTTGGCCCTTTTCCTGGAGTCCTATCATTTTTAAGACTCTACAGGAATTTATGTATTCAGTTCATTCTATTTTAAGCTGAGGCCCATTTATCATTGGCTTCCTTGGTGGTTCAGATGGTAAAGAATCTGCTGGCAATGCAGGAGACCGAGGTTTGATCCCTGGGTGGGGAAGATCCCCTGGAGGAGGGCATGATAACCCACTCCAGTGTTTTTGCCCGGAGAATTCCAAGAACACAGGAGCCTGGCGGGCTACAGTCCCTGGGGTCAAAAAGAGTCAGACAAGGCTGAGTGAGGTTCACTTTGACTTTTTTTCACTTTCGTTTATCCAGGTTCACAGGTCTAGATTTTTAGGCAGGGCTGGGACTAGAATCCAAGTTTCTTAACTTCTCTGGGAACACCCCTGGTGTTTCTCTTTTCTTCCTTACTGATAAGTTAGCTGGTCAACTCCAGCCCCCTGTGACTCAGGATTCAGATTTTACCTTCTCAGGTAAAATCTTTTATTCCTCACTGCCCACCTCACACTTCCTCAAGAACTATCCAGCCTTCCTGAGACTGCCCCCGCTCCCCACCTTTCCACCTGGGCTAGGGCCTCTCCTTGTGTTTCCCAAGGGCAACGCTCTGCGCCATGGAGATCCCAGGACATCAGCAAGCTTGGCTGCCTCTTCCCTGGAGCTGTCTAGATCAGAATGATACCCTGTGGCCAGCAGATGCTGCGGCATTCTTTTTTAGGCAGATTAGAAGATGCTGTCACAGACATGCAGGAAATGCACGCTTGGTTGGGCAGCTTGAGAAAACATGTCCCACCTCTCGCAAACCTTTACCCACCTTATGTTAGACTCTGTTGTTGAGTCACCAAGTCGTGTCTGGCTCTTTTTGTAACCCCACGGACCACAGCCTTCCTGGCTCATGGCAAAAAGCATATTCATTCATTCGCTTGGATCAGACCCAACAGCCTTAGCTGGAACTCAGTGTGAAGAAGTTTGTGACATGCGCCTCCCAGGCTTGTTGACACAGGAGGTGTGGGAAACGCAGATAAGGCTCAGGGCGTGAGTGCAGAGCTTTGTCCGGGGCTGCCAGCACTTGTTTGTCCTTGGCAGAGCCTGAGAAAGGGCCTCTGCCCAGGGGCCGCCTCCCGCCCGAGGCCCGTCTGGCAGGGTGGTTATGCTCTTGAACGGGCACCTCTGCTCGCCTGAGACACACACTCAGCTTCTTGCCCATCTCCTCCCCACATCTTTAGACAGTCCCCCTGCTGGTCTCTGTGTTATAGGTAAAGAGCGTGTCCCCCAGCATCCCTGGGGAAGCTGGGTGCTCCTGGCAGTTTCATTTCAGGGCCCACGTGCTGATGATTCTCAAAAGGGGGAGTGGGTGGGGTGAGGATGGGCTGTACCTGCTTCCCCAGTGTCTTCATCTCCCTGAGCTTAAAGGGGCATCGGCCTCAGTGTTGTGTGTGTGTGTCTGTGTGTCTAGAACCGGCTTGGCAGTCACCTCTGGAACCGGTATGTTTGGTTCTTTGTCATTCGCCCCAACTGAGAATGCTGATCTCAGGTCTTGATCTGAGCCCGGCATTCCTAAGCCATGTTAGTTCAGAGGCCTCAAGAACCGTCTTCGTCATTATCATTCTCTTTAAGGTGACTTGGTGAAGCTTAGTGTAAGATGCCCACAGGTGCACCCGTGGAGCCGGGGCTTGGGCTGAAGACCCTTCCATCTTTTCCCCCTTTCTCTAAGGGGAAAGATGTCTGTGGGTGGGCTGGACTGGGGCGGAGACCTCGCCCCCTTCTGCCCCTGCTGTAGCTGAGCCCAGCGCCATGCCAGGTGATTGACGCTTCAGTGGGCCAGTGCGGCGCTGGGTTTCAGGGGCTCTGACCGTGAGCTGGTTCAGGGGGCCGAGAGGGTGTCGGGCGGCACAGACGCGGGCTTCTCAGCCCTTCAGAGACAAGCTGGGAGGAGAGGAGAGACATTTGTGCTGGAATTGTCTGCAACTTCCCTGCTAGCAACCCCTGTGGAGGCTGAGCGGCCAGCACTGGTGTTCTCCTTGTAAACAACTTTCCCCTTTTTTGGTCTCAAAAGCAGCACTTAGTCTTTAATCTGGAAAATACTGGAAAAAATGAGACGAAGGGAAAAACATCTGTAGTCCTAGTACCCAAGCACAAGCTAAGTTATTTTGGTGTCCAGTCGCGTCCGAAATAACTGTTTGCAGTCACCATGGTGAAGGATGAAAACAGGTGATGTGTTGATGGAAAAATAAAGATGAGTGGAGACATGGTAGAACCGGCCCATCTGTTGGAATGTGTACAGCCAGCTGGTCCACTGGCTACATGACCAACCCTCCCGTCCCGATGGCAGCCCGTGGCCTCCCCGGCTCCATGCTCAGGGCCAGGAGTTCCCACCTCCTGGCTGGGAGGGATGCCCTTTGCACGCGGGGGAAGGATGTGAGCGGAGAAAGCATCCAGCTTCGTACCAGGGCGAGGTGATGGGGGTGCCGCGTATTGCTACGGATTGGGTCATAGATGGTTTCTATACCTCTTGTACGACTTAATGTGTTTCTGAATATTGCATCTTATTAAATAGTTTCTGTTAAATCCATTTTGGGCTGTGTTTTAACTAGTTATAGCTGTTATTTGGGATTCTCCTTTTTTTTTTTTTTTTGGCTGCCCCACACACTGTGTGGTATCTTAGTTCCCTGACCAGGGATCGAACCCATACTCCCTGCAAGGGACCCATGGATTCTTAACCACTGGAAGTCCCCCTCTTGTGGTTCCTCATAGAATATTTTCTATACATAAATTTTTAAATGCCACTTAGTTGTATTTTGTCTGCGGAGATGTAGCCAGTTGACTTTTGCTTAACTAGGTGTTACTGCAAGGATTTTGAGCGCTGCTGCTCAGTAACAGAGCCCCACTTGGGTCCCCTCACCCCCACTGCTCATCAATAATGGATAATTCTATGCTGTCACTTTTAGGAGAATGCTACCCAGAACTAACCGCATATGGAAAGAAAACTGTTCACGAGTAAATATCTGCAGTTCAGTTGTGATTTTTTACTTAGTCTCATTATTGAAAACCACTGTTTGTTTCCCTTAATAGCTAATTTCCCAAATGGTGGTAAAACAGGTTTCCTCTTATGCCTCAATTTTAGTTGCTTTGGAAAATGATTGCCCTCTCCCATATAATTCTTATTTTAAAATTCAGACACATTTTTAAATCTGATGTCGTAAATCCTAGATACCGTAATAGACAAACTCAGTTGATTCTCTGTCAGCGTCATTGGTGAATATTTGATACTTCAGTCAAGTTAATGTGTCATAGCAAGATAGTCATTGTTCTAAGGTTTTAGCATAAGTAATGCTGCTTCTGAATATTTTAGGCATCCCTTACCATTTTCTAAATATAAAATTTATTTCGGATCAATTCCTAGAAGTGAAATTAGTTGGTTTTAACAAGTGTGGGTATTTTTGTGACTTTTACTGCATAATGCCGAATTGCTTGCCGTTTATTCAAGTGTCAGTCAAAGTTTCCAAGTCAGTCTGCAGGATGTTAAATGTGTGCAGGGAAAGCCTGCGGGCAGGAAGACCACTCTGGAGCCCCTCACAGAAGCCCTAGGGACAGAAGACAGCTCTGAACTAAGCCGGGGACGGGAGGGGTAGGTGGCAACCCAGGGCACCAAGAGGTCAAGAGCCACACACCTGGCAGCTGGTTGATACAGGAAGAATCAAAGAGAAGTTCCGAGGGTGGGGTCCAGGCTCCTGGCCTGGCCGCCAGGGAACAGGGCTCGCATTTCATCCTGTTGTGGCTTTAAGGGCTGTGCTGGCTTCTAAGCATCTCTGGACGTATTGGCTGCAAACGTGCTGTGGTCCCCGGACATGCCGTCTCCACTGACCTCAGGTTGCCTGTCCTGTTGACTCAGGGAGTTAAACGAACGTGGAACGTCTCCCACCTCGGCAGCAAAGGGAAGAGGTGTAATCATCAGAGCCAGCTTCCACGTCGAGGCAGAAGATATTATTATTACATGTCCTCCTGTGTGGGCCTTTCTTGAAGTTACACCGCTTTATCTTTAGCAAATTTTTTCAATTAAGAATGAGTATCTTATTCAAGACCTCAGAAGCACATTGAATTTTTTTTTTTTTACCTCCTAGGAAGTACGTTTCTTCGAACTGCCTCCCCTCTGAATGTGTAACTAGCTGTGTTTTGCTGTTGCAGGCGGACATCTGGTCCCTGGGCATCACGGCCATCGAGCTTGCCAAGGGGGAGCCGCCGCACTCCGAGCTGCATCCCATGAAGGTCCTATTCCTTATCCCAAAGAACAACCCCCCGACGCTGGAAGGAAACTACAGCAAACCCCTCAAAGAGTTCGTGGAGGCCTGTTTGAACAAGGAGCCGAGCTTTGTGAGTGTCTCGACCTGGGAATGGGCATATTCCCCCTCGGGGCCCTGATGGGTCTGGATGCGTCTTAGTGGCCTGTTTTCCTTCTCTGCTTTCAGCTGTCTTCATGATCTCATTTCTTTTTCTAAATGGGTATGATTGATTTTTCTGAAGTGGAAATGCTTTTTATTGTTATTTTATCTTTTTAAGGCTTCAAAGTCTACTTACCGTCTTTCAGATTTTCTGGTATCTCCTACCACATTGAGCTTGAAGACTCTTCTCCTTAATATTCTATGTGGGATCATACATTTTTAATATTTATAGTGGAAGGTTGGGTTATTTTTAGCTGTTGTCGTAACCGCAAAGTTCGGCCTGAGAAACAGTGGCTAAATAAGTCTTTAAAGTAAACATTTTCAGTTCCTTCTTGGCATGTGTTAGGAAGGAAAAGAGGAATGGGATAGAAATGTAGTCCCGCCTTGCTTTCCCATCTTCCTTCTGACTGTCTCTGCTGTTGAGTCGACTCTGGCAGAGCCATGTGGCAGAGATGACTACATGGCTTCAGCCTCATTTTCTCTCTGAACTAGGATATTTCTTTCAAAGTTGTCGTGTATTTTGGTGTTGCATGTCACACCGTATGTCCTTGTTTGGTTTCTGATTTTTCCAGCAGGGTTAGCCACAGGTCAG
>SJXQ01012842.1:86046-105427 GCA_006408695.1 Aepyceros melampus
CGCAGGGCCTGGATCAGGCCTGGAGTGTGGGGGCCCCTGTCCCCACCCCCCACCCCCTCCATGGAGCTGGCGCCCACTCACGGGTGCACCTGGGTTTCTGTGTTAAGGGAGACGGACACAGACGGCCAGGCTTCCGGAGGCAGCGACTCGGGGGACTGGATCTTCACGATCCGGGAGAAGGATCCAAAGAGTCTGGAGAATGGAGCTCTCCAGCCGTCAGATCTGGAAAGAAACAAGGTGCGTCTGTGCATGCGGAGAGACTAGCCCTCGCCATCAGGAAGCGGCGTTTCGGAGCCGCTTTGGCATGAAGCCTGCTGTTCTCGTGGGCCGCCTGTGTTGGAGTTTTGCTGTCAGGAAGCCGACAGATTAAGGGATTCCATTCTGTCTGACTACCCGGCGAGGCCGGCCTGCGAGTCTGGGTGCTGGCCTGGTTCGCAGTGCTCTTGCTGCTCTCTGTGGCCTCACCGTAAACTCAGCGTTTCTGACACTGGGTTGTAGGGGGTGGGGAAGGGTGGCTGGGAAATGCTCAAAACGACTTTCCAGCTTTTGATGACACTCTGCCTCTGGTGCACGATGGCGTTCCTCATCAAGGCACCACGATTTGGGGATTGAGTTTTGAGGAATCTTAAACACATCGCTTTTGGTACTTCCCTGGTGGCTTAGGTGGTAAAGAAGCTGCCTGCTGTGCCGGGAGACCTGGGTTCGTTCCCTGGGTTGGGAAGATCCCCTGGAGGAGGGCACGGCAACCCACTCCAGTATTCTTGCCTGGAGAGTCCCGTGGACAGAGGAGTCTGGTGGCTACAGTCGTCCACAGGCTACCGTCGCAAAGAGTCGGGACACGACCAAGCGACTGACAAATGTAATTTTCGATGACTTGGTTTTGTGCCTGTTGGCATTTATGAAAAACTGTATATTTTGAGGGATTGTTTTGAAGCACAGAGGCATAGTTTCTCCTCGACAGAGCGGACCAGTGGCTGTCCGCTGGCGACCCTAGAGTCCCGCTCTGAGAAGCAGGCATCATTACGTGTTCAGATGGAGGCTGCAGAAGAGGAAAAAGGCAGCGCTGTCCTATGGCAACCCCTTGTGGCAGCCAGCCCTGTCGTGAGCACTGTCTCCAGGCCCTCTCCACGCGTGGCCCAGTGGTGCAGTTTTGGCCCTGCCCGCGTCCACGCAGGACGCTGCTCCCTGGCGCACCGTGCCTTTCCATGGGGGATGGTATCTGTGGTCCCCCGTAGTTGAGCGAAACACAGTGAGGCAGCCCTAGGCAGCTGCCACTGCGGACGTGTCTCAGAGTCCAGTGACCCCGGCAAGTATGGATGTTAAAACATTTCTCATTACGTTTTCTTTCCTCCCAAGATGAAAGACATCCCAAAGAGGCCTTTCTCTCAGTGTTTATCTACAATTATTTCTCCGCTCTTTGCAGAGGTAAGATGCCCAGTGGATGGTTGGGGGCCAGGCGAGAGGGGAAGAAGAGGGCGCAGGTGCTCATGTCTCTGGCAGGGCTGCCTATGGAATTGGGGAGGTCGGAGCTGCCGGCACAGTGGGCTGTGCTCCTGGAGGCCGGCTAGGCCAGGCCCTGCCTTCCAGGAGGGCCTCCTGCTTTCCCAGGGCCCTCTTCTGTCCAGCCTGTCGTCCTGGGAGCTGTTGCCACGGGGCTGCCAGCAGCGTTCACGGGGACTTAGCAGCCTGGCCCCGGTCCACACGTGGACCAGGGCTACTTGAACTTCAGTTGTGCTGCTTTCTATATAACCTGGTTGGGTGCAGGCTGGCCTTTCTGCTTCTGCCAGACTTGGGTTCAGTTCAGTCAGTCACTCAGTCGTGTCTGACTCGTTATGACCCCGAGAACCACAGCATGCCAGGCCTCTACTGGGGTCCAGCCCTGGTTGGATCCAGGGTATCCGAAGCATGGATGGCGAGGCAAGAGAGGTATATAGATATAGATTTATAGACTTAGAGATATATAGAGAGATAAGAAAACAGTTAAGAAAATAGAGGAGAGAAAGAGGCTAATATTCCTTGGTTTACACAAAAAGCTAATAAGTCTTAAGAGACTTGCTCTGTTCACATAGGCCACAGGTGCCCGCTTGAATAGTGGAGGGTGCCCCGCCTTGGGCTCCCTCTTGCATGGGTCTTAGAAGCCCGGGCAGAAAAGTGAACGCAGAGAGCCTCTGTGTTCCAAGGGATCAGCCTGAAAGAGAGAGAATTGACATGAGGGAGGCCAAGCTTGTGCAAAAACCCTATAACTTTATTTTCAGAAGGTGCTTATATACCCTAAGTTTTACATAATGGAAGATGCAGAGTCTTGCAGGGGCAGCAGTCGGGCTGCTTTTTGCATATCTTTGCGTATGCAAAAGGTCTCAGGTGATTTACATTGTCTTCTGGCCAAGAGGCCTGTTAACACTTTATGGCTCTTTTCCTTGATGGATGTTAATCAACCAAAAACCTCATTTTCCCTTGAAGTGTTTTTCTTTAATCTGCATCGCCCTCAAAGTACTAAATAAAGTTACATCGTTAATAGAACAAAGGTGCAGTGGGTTACAACAAAGAAAGTACTTAACTCAAAGATCTAATGTTGCTACTTATTTTTTCTATATACCAACTATGTTAATTAATGCACTCCCGGGTACACAACAAATAAAGGATATGAAAACTTGGCAGCAAGTATTGGCTCAACAATGAACCCCTTAACCAGTTCTATTCTAATGATTTTTAATGCCTCAAAGGCTCTACATTCCTAGAATTTTTTAAGCTTCTGTGCCTCTGAGGTTGTGAGGCTGTAAACAGTCATATGCGTAGTTGTGAAAAGTTGGGATAAAGCTGTCAGGCAAGTTAGAAAGCTGTCAGAGGGGTCTGAGCTGAGACACTCCTTTTATATGCAGAAGACTGTTAACTGAAACTCTAGGTTAACTTTTTCCAGAGAAAGGTGATCGGGGATAGTCCCCTGTTAATGTCAGAGGAGTCGATGAAAGTCATAAAATAATCAGACAGACAGATTCTGGTTTGGGGGTAGGTGCTCGAGAAGTTCCAGGGGCCCCACGAGGCCTGGTCTTTCCTGCCTTTGCGTGTCAGGCCCCTTCCCTATGACCTTTGCCACGGGCGGGATTCCCCACGCTGGCTCCCGGCAGGCCTCCATGTTCATCACCAACTCCTGGGGTCCACCCAAACCCATGTCCATTGAGTCGGTGATGCCATCCAACCATCTCATCCTCTGTCATCCCCTCCTCCTCCTGCCCTCAATCTTTCCCAGCATCAGGGTCTTTTCCAGTGAGTCAGCTCTTCGCATCAGGTGGCCAGAGTATTGGAGTTTCAGCTTCAGCATCAGTCTTTCTAATGATGGCAGTGTGAAAGCAAATGTTTACTTTAAGGGGATACCGGATTGCCTGGGGTTCTCGGGTTTCCTGGGGAGCCCCCGCAATAGGGGCCTCACCCCGCAGGGCCCTGATTGCAGCCACCTCATCCCGGGGCCCTCTCAGGGGAACCCCGCTCCCTGCAGATCGGTGCGTGCGCACAGCATTCAGAGGTGTTTCCAGAGCAGGTCTTAGGATGAACGTTGTTCTTCATCGGGTTCGTACTGACTGGGAGATGAGTTGGAAATAGTCTCCTCTGACACTGCCCTGTGGGTTCTCCTGGTTCCCGCCACCTTTAATTCCGAGTGAGCCACCCAGCCCCTTCTGTTCAGGTCGTGATCAGAGCTCTCCAGGAGACTCTAGCAGGGGCTCCTCGGTCCTGGGTGGGAGGGACCCACAGGCTCATCCCTGGGCTCTGCTTGGCCTTGAATCCCCCTTGGGGAGTTCCTGGCTGGCAGAGGTGCTGAGGGGACGCCGGCTGCCCAGGATTTAGGGCTGCCACCCCGTTCCATGGGCTTCCTGGTGGCTCAGCTGGTAAAGAAACTGCTGCAATGCGGGAGACCTGGGTGCGATCTCTGGGTCAGGAGGGTCCCCTGGAGAAGGGAAAGGCTACCCACTCCAGTATTCTGGCCCAGAGAATCCCATGGACTCTGTTGTCCATGGGGTCGCAAAGAGTCAGATATGACTGAGCAGTTTCCACTCACTTTTCACTGGTTCCATGAAGTCGAGTGTTCCGGCAGCACCCCAAGGCCTTAGCCACCTGCCTGGTAACCCTGGGAGCTCCGAGTTTCCAGCCTGTGCTGCAGCTGCGGCCACAGACCAGAGCTGAGTGGGCATGGGATGGCTTCGCTGGTGGTTGAAATGGAAGAAGGGAGCAGAGGGGCTGGATGAAGAGGTGCACAGAAGCCCCCCTCCCCTGGGGAAGGCAGAGACGGGCCTGCCTGGAGTGCTCCGCCTCCCGGAGGGGAGGGGTCCGGGCTGAGGCTGCCAGGGCCTCGTGTCCGGAGCAGGCGTGGGCCAACGTCATATCACAGATGCCCGTGGTTTCTTGTCCTCGGTGGAGTCACACCGGCCCTGCGTCTTGTGTTCGCAGCTGAAGGAGAAGAGCCAGGCGTGCGGAGGGAACCTGGGCTCCATCGAGGAGCTGCGCGGGGCCATCTACCTGGCGGAGGAGGCCTGCCCTGGCATCTCGGACACCATGGTAGCCCAGCTGGTGCAGCGGCTACAGAGGTGAGCGGCGTCTATGCCCGGCGCCCTTGGGCTGGGGGTGGCTGCAGAACCAGGGAAGCGAGGGGGCTCTGCCCTCGAGAAAGCAGTTACGGGTGAACCATGTGACTCTGGACTCTCCTGGCAGGGCCCAGAGAGCTCTGTGGTGGTGGCGCTTGTCTCATAAACGCTGGATGGCGTCAGGGGGCGGCTGCTCTGAGCTTTCCAGATGCAGCCTCGTGCCCAGCTGGAGGGGTGTGGTCCTGAGCCCGGTGTCCGTGACTCCTTGTTTGAGTTTGTGCTTTAAAGTCAGGGGTCCAGAAACCCCAGAGTTTGGGGCTCAGCAAGAGTGAATACAGCTGTGTTCTTTCTGGGCGGGTGGCTGTATGGGTTCTCGGTTCTGTATCGCGCCCAGAATCCCTGTGGTGCTGGCTGGGAGCCTCGTCTGTGGCAGCCTGCTGGGGGTGGAGTTGGGGGCGTCCTGTCCTTGCTGGCAGCCCTGGTGGCGTGCCTTCCTGAGTGAGGAGGAGGTGGGACTGCCCATCTGGCCCCCTGCCCGCTCCCTGGAGCTTGCTTGTTGACCTCTCCCTGTGGAAGAGGTCACAAAAGCGCAGTCCCCTGGGGCTGCTGCAGAGAGCGGAGGCGGACCGTCCTGCGGCTCTGTGAGCCGAGCTCTCCACACCCAAACCCTTTTCTTTTCCCCGCAAAACACCGGGCAGGTCACTGCTCTGAGGTTCACCTTCCAGGTGAGTGTCTGGGCTGCCAAACTCTTCCTAGAGGTTGCCCGGGCCTCCATGGGAATCAGGGGCATCTCAGATCTGTCCTGAGATGTCAGCGGATGGCACGTGATGTTTGGGGCGTGGAGGGTCATTGCTGCCACATAGAAGTGGTCATGAAGGGGCTGACCGAGTACCCCCAATGAGGGCATCAGAGAAAATCTCACTGCTGACCCTTCAGGTTGGTTCTCCGGAACTCGCTCCCTCGTGAAAACATTCAAATTTCCTAACCTGCTCTCGTGTTCAGGCTGGAGGGAAGACTGTTCACTTGGCCAGCATCAATTTTGAGGCAGTTGAGGAAATCCAGTATGGTGTTTGGGTAACTCCCCTCCCCCCACTTTTGATACTAACAGATTACAGAAATAGAGGAAAATAGAATTTAAAAGTCTCCCATATGCTTACCCAGATACCGTTGTCTTTCCCCAAGTTTGTGTCTCCATTCAGTGTGTGTGTGTGCAATTACATTTCTAACATAGTTTTCTTAAAATAATGTCACGTAGACTTTGCCCTATTTAATTAATAATGGTCCGTCTTTCTGATTTCTCTGGTCCTGCTTCATACCAGCTCTTATTTCTCATTTGAAAGATTCTTCGAGTCAAACAAATAGAACCAAACCAGAAACCGGTGTTGTCTTTCGTTTCCTGCGTCTGTGGTGCTCCTCTGAGAACTGAGGTTGTCCACGTTTGTCCTGGACCGCCTGAGGTTGTCACCAGCGTCGCCTGTGCGTTACTCAGTTTCCCCACAGCTCCAGGCCCGGAGGGAGTGGTCTGTGTGGCTTTAGTTGATCCGTGTGTCTGTTCCCTTCCTGTAGTTGCTGACACAGGTGATCTGCCCTAGTTCTGTTCAATAGAAAGATGGTGTGAGGCATGTGAGTGGCTTAAATTTTCTAGTAGCCACGTTATTTAAAAAAAGAGCTTTAAGAAAGTGAAATTGGTTTTAATAGTACAGTTCTTAATGCACTGCGTCTGAGTCTGGTTTCGTCATGCAGTCAGCATAGAGGCCTTTCCCCTTGTAGGTCTGAGTCTCAGCAGCAGGTGTGTGTTTCACACTTCACAGCACGTATCACTGGGAGCTCCCTGCATTTGATGCCCGCGTCAGCGTCGAGTGTGAACCGTACGTAACAGGATAACACGGGTTTAAGTGCCCGCCGTCTGCATTACGGTTAGCATTTTATTACCCATCCTCCCCAGTTCTCTCTTGTCCTCCTCCTCCCAACATTTCCTTATTTATTTGGCTGTGCTGGGTCTTTGTTCCAGCCGCAGGATCTTTTGCTGTGGTCTGTGAACTTCTGGTTGTAGCGTGTAGGGTCTGGTTCCCTATCCAGGGTTGGAGCCTCGGCCCCCCTGTGTCGGGAGCACAGAGTCTTAACCACTGGACCAGCAAGGAAGTCCCCTTCTTTCCTCCTTCGGGGCTCTTCCCCAGCGCTTGGATGCCCTTGCTCCTGGCGGTCCCTGTCTGGTTCTCTGAGCTGTCTCTCTGTTGTCCCCCATCCAGAGGCCTGGCCGTCCACCACGGCCTGGTTTTGGCTGATGCCCCAGACCCAGTTGCACTCCCTTTGTGTCATTCCAGTTGGGTCACTGAGGAAACAGGAAGGGCCAGCTTTTGTCTGAAGCATTTTTGAAAGGCTTCTGTATGTTTTACTTTGAGTTAATGTGTGGGTCCTTTTGTGTAGCGTCAATCCTCCCATGACTTCAGTCGCTCAGTCGTGTCCGACTCTGTGACCCCATGGACTGCAGCACACCAGGCCTCCCTGTCCATCACCACCTCCCGGAGTTTACTCAAACTCATGTCCATCGAGTCGGTGATGCCATCGAACCATCTTATCCTCTGTTGTCCCCTTCTCCTCCCTCCTTCAATCTTTCCCAGCATCAGGGTCTTTTCCAGTGAGTCAGTTCTTTGCTTCAGGTGGCCAAAGTACTGGAGCTTCAGCTTCAGCATCAGTCCTTCCAATGAACACTCAGGACTGATCTCCTTTTAGGATGGACTGGTTGGATCTTCTTGCTGTCCAAGGAACCCTCAGGAGTCTTCTCCAGCACCATAGTTCGAAAGCATCAATTCTTCGGCGCTCAGCTTTCATTATAGTCCAGCTCTCACATCCATAATGCCACTGGAAAAACCATAGCTTTGACTAGATGGACCTTTGTTGGCAAAGTAATGTCTCTGCTTTTTAATATGCTGCTTTTTAATATGCTTTAATAGGTTGGTCATAACTTTTCTTCCAAGTTGAGTAAGCGTCTTTTAATTTCATGGCTGCAGTCACCATCTGCAGTGATTTTCTAATTATTTGTTCCCTGGGCGAGCATCATGTGTCCTAAATACTTTTAAAAGAGGACCTATAATTTGGAATGTTTGCAGCAAGTCCCATTACACTCATCCTCAGCCACCTCCTGTGGTTGGGTCAGCCCCAATTTTGATGCGGCTAAGGAAATCTTGGTCATCAAAGGGACCTTGTCCCCCATCTTTGGGTCCCAAAGCGAGACCACGTGCAGAATTCCTGGGGGAGAGGAGCTGTCCCACCATTGAGTCTAGCCATCACCACCACGATTTTTGGGGTGTTGCGTCGCTTTCCATTGCTGCATACAAGCCGTGAACCTACCCAAGTTTTTGGATTGTAATATTTGGTCTTTATGTAGAACAAATCGTGTAAAACCAGACATGGACAATTTTGTGTATATTTCTTAATCTGTGTCTTGCATGTTGCTTAAATATTACTATGATTTGTAATTTGTTTCATTCAGCTCGCTTTTACTTCACCATTTCTCTATTGTTGGACATCAGAATTGTTTCCTAATTATTGTAATTACTGAAAATCTAAGAGAGGGTTTTAGGAAGCACATTACTTGAACAAGCCATCAATATTTTTGTGGCCAAAAAGGGTTTCTTAGACTGATTAAATTGGAATGCATGTGCGCCCTTGGGATCTTACTGTGTCATTGGGTATTATCAATATTTCAATTTTTTAAAATTGATTGTAAGTAAAGGTGTATCATTTACCTCTTTATTTGTATCTTTTTTTTCTCTCTACTGGGATGCTGAACACATTGTAAATTTAAAATTATCTATGAAGTTTTCAGTGTTGGAATTGTGATTTTCATAGTTTTTATGAATTCTTCATGTCATACCATATTAGCTCACTGATAGCTTGTACCATTAATTTGTTACAACTTGGGGTTGTCTATGAAAAGTAGGGCTTTGATCATTGCTTGAAGTTTTGCAGATCATTATTATTATTAATTTAGAGAAAATGTCATTGACTGACTTCTTGTTTTTTTCTTCCCAGATATTCTCTAAGTGGTGGAGGAACTTCATCCCATTGAAATCCTTTTGGCATTTGGAGTTTTGTTTTTCCTTTTATTTTTTTCCTTCTTCACCCTCTTCCTTTCAAAACTCAACGAGAGCCTTTGCTGACTCCGCTGAAGAGGCGCACCATCAGGGGGCCGTTCCCGCCACAGGGTCATCTGTCCAGGGCCCCACAGCCCTTCCCTGCTGGCCTGGGGCCTGATGGACTCCGGATGGGGTGGGGGAAGGCCAGCTCCTCCAAGCGATTATTTTATTATTCTCGTTTTTAATTTTAACCGTAGTGCACATATCAAGGAAAGTGTCTTTGAAAACAAAAATAAACCCTGAAATGTATATCTGGGATTATGATAAGGCGACTGAAGAAATGAAACCTCAGGTATCCTGCTTTACGTTGATAAGCACCCCCCGCCCCACCCCACCCCCACCCCAGGAGATGGAGAAATCGCTCTGGTGGATCAGTGTACAGACTTGTAAATAGCGTCATTTTTACGGAAAACCCTCTCGGCGTGCATAGGAATCACTGTGTACACATCGGCCAAGTGCTTCTGTAGATACCGTCAGTGGAGTAAATATTTGACAGGCCATAACTTGAGTCTATTGCCTTGCCTTTATTACATGTAAATTTTGAATTATGTGACCAGTGATTTGGGTTTTATTTTGTATCTGCAGGGTTTGCCATTAATAATAATTAAATGCCCCTCTTCGGGAACACTCCCTCTGTTTGTACCTCAGCAAATGCAGATTTTTTTTTCCTCCTGCGTGCCCTACGACCCCTTCGGTACACTTAGAAGTTGATTTTCCTGTTTTCATTGATGGTACTATTTCTTAGTGTTTTAAATGGAAACATACGCGCCTCATGAAGCTTTAAGTTATTTCAAGTTTCTCCCCGATAAAGCGTCCTCGTCTCGCTTTGGCTGGAGTCGCGCCTGGCCCGGCCCGACCCGTGTCCCGCCGCGCCAGCCGGCCCGTCCTCCCAGTAGGATTTTCTGTTGCATCTTGTAGTGAAACCTGCATATCATCTTTTGAAACCTCAACATGTCTGAATGCTTTCACGAATAAATTTTATAACAGGATTTTTGCATACTCTCCTTGGAACGTGACTCTTTAAGAGGGGGCAGTGTACCTGCCATGTATGGGGGATGTGTGTATGTGTGTGTGTGTATGTGTGTGTGTGCACTGATGAGGCACCAGGAAGAAGTGCCCACATTCAAGCTACGGAAATGTCCAGGTCAGCTCCCTATGCAACTTTTAAAAATGGTCCTCTGAGAGATGGGTGAGTGTTGCTGGTTGGTAAAACTGTTCCGTCTTCCGAGTCGTTTGCCTTTTTCCTTAAAGGAGCGGGTGTCTACCAGTTGGTCAGCCAGGTGTCTGTACTTTTCTCAGCCCGTGGCAGAGGTCTCTGGGATGGGAAGTTGAGTTCTGGCCGTGATTCTTGACCGATCTGAGTAATATGTGACGTTCTTGTATATTTGTTGATACGAATCATAGTCGACTCTTGCTGGAGTAGCAGTTCTTGAGGTAGAATCCAAGGCTTTTTGGAAGGAGGGGAGTTACTGGGTAAATTTGAGGACAGATCAGTTATCTGCACTCCTGGTGTCCTAGAAGTCACCGAGAGAGACTTCTGAGGGGTGCTTCTTGTTCGGTAATGGAACAGAGCTAGTTTTTAAAACTCTAAAATTGTCATGACATTTAAATGAAAAGTAGATTTGGGTTGTTACTGATTTCTGTAAGGAATACGTTTTGGTTAGGAGGCATAGAACCGAATTGCGACTTCTCCTCATGCAAATATGTTAAACAGGAAGAATTGAGAGGATTTTGTTTTGTGTTTTGGAGAGAGTTATGAGAGGGCTGGCTGTTTCCCTACATGAGGATAAGCCACAGGTGAGTTTCGTTTGCAGCTGGAGAAGAGCATCAGAGGACAGAGCCGTGTTCCCCCGGGGTGTGCTGCTCAGCTGGTCTCGAGAGCCCCGTCACAGCAGCTTTCTGACCTCGAGTTCTTCAGACCCGCATACGGACAGTGGTGTCAAGACCAGACGCTGGTGTGAGTGATGGTGACGCTGACGGGTGGATGGGACCCTGGGCTCGGCGAGGTGGTGTGATCAGTTAGCAGTCACTGGTGCGCAGCAACGCACATCTCCCAGGGCAAGCGGCCGACTGCTTTGGGATTTAGTTGGAAATATCCTCCGTTGATGGGCTTCTCAGGGAGGGGGAAAGGCGCGCTTTGACCGGCTTTGGAAAGTGGGTCCCCTTCCTCTGTGTGTTCTCCGACTTGCTTTCTGTAGACAGAGCATCTCACTGAGTCCAGGGGGCTAGCGTTGGTCCCTGTCGGGTCCTTTGTTAAAAGATAGATCAGGCACCAGAGCTCCAGCAGGACCCCCTCGGGCCTGTAAACGGAGGGTGGTGGTCAGCCAGACCTGTGAGCTCAGCACTCGAGGTGCATCGAGCGCCACACCGGAGCCTCTGGCTGGTGAACCCTGGCGGCCAGCAGCCTGTCTGCCCGCACTGCAGACGGCAGGGGCGCCCACGGGAAGCACAGCCAGCCTTTTTGGGAGTAGAGGTGGTGGGCCAGCTGTGGGTGGTGGCTTACACTTTCAAAGTCGTGTCTTCCGCACGCACTGCACCACTGCGGTCTGGGGGGCTTGACCCCATAACAGCCTTGGGGTTGCCTTGCTGTAACCAAGTGCCGCTCACCTTCCCCATATGACGGTTTTGTTCTCCGATGGGTCTTTTGAAGCGTTTTGTTCGGTTCTTTATGCGGCATTTTGTACCTTTTCGGCGAAACATGCAGTCTATTTATAAGCATTTTTATATTTTTCCTTCCTTAAAAAAAACACGGCTTCTGTGTTTCTGCTATAAAATAATGGCAATAACTGGGGAGTGCTGCTGCAAGGCTGTTCTTAAGCACAGGGTCTGTATCATGCGAGGGTCAATAAAGTTCACAGAATCAAATTGTTTTTGGAATTGTGTCTTTGTGTGTAGAGGGAATAGACGATGTTTGTGTTGTGGCTCCGCCCCATGCCCCCCAACCCCAGGTCTGCATGTGTGAGGCGGTGGGGGGCCTTGGAGGTAAGTGATAAAGATGGAGCCCTCAGGATTGAGGTCAGCGCCACAGTGATCCGTCACCCCTTCTACCACCTGGGGAGGTGGCCTCTCTGAGCCAGGAAGCGGGCCACCAGACACCCAGTCCACCAGGACCTTGATCTTGGACTTGCAGCCTCCAAACCGTTAGGACAGATTGGTTTTCCTGCTTATTAAGAAATGTATCTTATATGTGACCCCGTTGATGGTATGTTTGTTAACAGCAGCCTGAATGGGCTGAGGTGGAGGGTGTCCCTGAAACCCCGTGTTTCCAGCAGCTTGGAGGTGGTCTAAATCAGCCCCGTGATCTGGACTTGGGTTCTCTTTGATGTCGCAGAGGGACAGAGGACTGACCTAGGAGATGACTTCTCCCCAAGCCTCGCAGAGGTGAGTGACCAGGGAGGTTCCTGGAGATGCTCGGGAATGGGATCAAATGGATACTGGTCCCCCCATCTCGCCCTCAGCCCTAAATCTTCCAGAGCCTCTGACAGGGCTCTTGGAAATACTCTGCTTCCCAAGTTGGGAGAAGCAGATGAAACTTAACGCTGTCTTTGCGAGCAGTTGTCTTCACCCCTTCCTTCCCCCTCTGTGACCAGCCACCTCCCAACCCACCAGCCCGACAGGTAGTTGAAAGACACAAGACAAGACTGGTTGTTTTGCCTTAAAACTTGAGTGTGCTGGACTGTGGCGTGAGGTATTTTTTTAATTCCCTTTTGTTAGTACTTAGAACGATCTGTACAGATTGTAAGGCAAGTGATTCACACATCTCGAGTTCCTCATCCATTTGTGTGTTTCCACGTACGCCGGTCACAGAGCCCCCAAGTCGGGCTCATCCTTTGGGGTCTTGGGGGGCGATGGGGAGCCCTCCCTCGCCCACCCCCACAGGGGCTCAATAGTATCAAGGGAATAGCGGCCACCTGATTCCCCACGGAGACAGGCAAACGGATTTTGACTGGCGGCTCCAGCGGTCACTGGAACCCTATTCCCCGTGTCGTCCGACTATCAAGGACGTGCCATGTCACATGTCTGTCCATAGCCCAGGCCTGGGGGTGGTGAGTATCAGGAGGAGGAAAGAATGGTTTGTGAAGACAGGCACGAGATACATATATATATATACTACTATTGAGTGTGTAGTTCCAAACCACAGTTGCAGGAGGACACAGGTATGATTGTGGGGAGTACGCACCACGACTTGGAGCCCCTGCACCCACGCCCCAACACAGCACAGAGGGCCCTGGCCACTGACATACACGTTCTCATGCTTGTGAAACAGCAAAACACCACGGCTTACTACCCTCCCCTCGACACAGCACTCGGTACACTTGACAGTCCAGAGAGCTTCTCTCAACAGAAAACAACCCACCGCACCTCATAAATAGCCATCACTTCAATTTGGTCAACCTACGCCAAGAAGTAGGTCTGGGAACCAGTGTTTCCCTGGAGCCTGAAGCCCCCAGTGGGATACAAGGATGCTGCAAATTGTTCGTTTTATCAAAGAAGTAAAATCCTACTAATTTCCTATCATTATAAAAGTAGAAAGATTGGCGGGGGGGAACCCAAATCTGAAAATGATTTCATTTGCTTATTAAGACTGTGCCACGTGTATTACAAACACTGGAAAACCCATTTTGTAAAATGCAGCAGCCTAGAAATCAACCCAGAGTTTTAAGGGAAAAAAAAAAGCACTTGCCCTGTCTTTTGGTTGAACGGATATGTTGGTGCTGCTTTAAGGTGTAGCCGTGGAGGAAAAAATGTCATTTGGCACTATCTCCATGACAGTGTTTTAATACTGGCACAGGCTGGAGAGAGCCCACCTAGGGGACGACGGCCAAGACGCCGCCCGCACTGGAGATGGCGCGCTGCAGCCCTGTGCAGATGCGAGATTACCAGCCGAAAAGACAAGGTTTAAAAATGGTCCTGTGGGGAAAGGTGAGCGTTGCTGCGAAACCACGTTCTCTTTTGTTTTCCAGACAGGTGTTAATTTTACTAGGCTTCATTAATACAGAAGAGAGGAAACACCTTCCAAGAGTCACTGCGGCTGAAGCAATCCACACGTGTGTCCCCACCATCAGTACACGTGAGATTCCTTGTGACTCAGGGCGTGGGCACGTGAGGCCGAGCTGGTGGCACTTCGGATCACCTCCATCCATCTAGGACAAGAGAGAGAAGTAACTGTCAGGGCCCAGGAAAAGGTGCTTGCTTTGTTACAGCTCCTGACCCTTGGCAGTCGTTACTCACAAGCCACACACAGTCTGCTGGATAATCTTATTTTAGCAGAAAAGATGGTAACTGAGTTCCTAGCTCCCAGGTAAAAACCAAGGGGTGGGGGTAAGGGTTCCTCCTGAGGAACCCACTTTGAGAACCACCGACTTGGGCACGCTCACCCTGCAGAAGTGCCCGAGGTGGGGCTGCAGCGCCCACTCCTAATCCTCCTCAGGACAATGGGTGGGGCCCCATCCTGCTTCGAGGGAATACCGTTTTATACATTCAAGTATTTGCGGTATAACCAGTAGGTAGAGGCAGGGCTGCTGCTGAGCACATCCGAAGAAGCCTCTGGTCCGAAATGTCAGTAGTGCCTGATGGAGAAAACTCGGTGGGGCCCAGCTTCCTGCCTTTATGGGCTTAGAGGGCTCAAGAAAAAGAAAGTGAAAGTCACCGAGTCGTGTCCAACTCTGCAACTCCATGGAGAAGCCTACCACGCTCCTCCATCCATGGAATTTTCCAGGCAAGAGTACTGGAGTGGGTAGCCATTCCCTTCTCCAGGATCTTCCCCACCCAGGGATCGAACCCAGGTCTCCTGGATTGCAGGCAGATGCTTTACCATCTGAGCCACCGAGGAAGACATTCCCTAATCCCAGGCTCCTACCATTGCCAGGCTACTTACCCCTGCCGTAGCAGTGACAGTGGAGAAGGCAATGGCACCCCACTCCAGTACTCTGCCTGGAAAATCCCATGGATGGAGGAGCCTGCTAGGCTGCAGTCCATGGGGTCGCTAAGAGTCGGACACGACTGAGCGATTTCACTTTTACTTCTCACTTTCCTGCATTGGAGAAGGAAATGGCAACCCACTCCAGTGTTCTTGCCTGGAGAATCCCAGGGACAGGGGAGCCTGGCGGGCTACTGTCTATGGGGTCGCACAGAGTTGGACACGACTGAAGCGACTTAGCAGCAGCAGCAGTGACAGTATCTCAGTTTTCCAGCCCAGAATCACATTTGAGGACTGCTAACCCCTGGGCTCACTTTTCAGGCAGCGTCGCTTAGGGACCACTGCTCTGGGATGTCTCCGGCACCTTCAACCCTGGTTTTAAACCTCTGTGCTCTTTGCAGCAAGAAACTTGACTAGGGCTTGTGCATGGATCATAACTGGCGCAATGATCAGAAAGCCTCGTGGGCTCAGGAGAGAAATACCCTAATAGGGGTGGTTTTGCACTGACAACTGCTTTCACAGCCTGCCCCACGGTGTAAGACCCAGAAGACTCAGAACTTGTGCTTGAATGTGGGCAAATGAGCTAGCCTGGCTCCTTTTGTTTTCTCTCTCGGCTAAAAGGAAGACCACTGCCCCTGGGGTCTCTACACCATGGAGCCACTCTCACTGATCAGGGAGCTCTCAGAGGCACTGAGGTTTTTTTTTCTTCCTCATGTCTTTTGACCTGAAACTTAGCCTTTGGGCCACTAAAGGACTAAGCTACTTTTGCCATTAACTGAAAAACAAGTTCAAGAAGTCTGCCATGCATAGTATGTGCATCAGAGTCCAGGTTAATGGCTGATGTTTCCAGGGAAATTCATGCTTCCATTATCCCAGGAAAACAGGTGCATCCTTGCATTGGCCAGAGGGAACCTAGATCTTATGAGATACTTTCATTTTAAAAAAGCAGACATCCAGGCTGAAGGTAGCTGCTGCTGGATGGCCTTACTGCTCACTAGCTTGGGAGACTGCCCCCAGCTCAGGAGAAGTATCCTGTCTGCAGGCGTCTGGGAACACTTACCTTTCAAACGTGTATTCGCTTTCGGCCCTGAAGTAGTACACGTGGGACTTGAAATGCAGCTTGAACACGTAATCTTTGTGGATGTCCTCAGACTCCGAGGGGATGGTGAGCGAGTAGCCAAGCAGAGGCAGGCTGGCAAGAGGGTGATTGTCCTGGGAAGAGGGTGGGGGGGTGCTCTGGAGGGGCGGCTGCAGGCGTGGAGCCTGCCCGCAGCCTCACCCTACCATGGTCAGCTTTAGCTGAGAGGTCCTGGCCTGGATGGGTTAGCTGGACACCAGCGTGTAGGCAACCTATTAAAGCCATCCCCCTTCCCTTGTCCAACTGGCAGACAGATGGCCCTTTTCAAGGTGGAAGCCTCCACTTGGACCTGAGGGGTCTCTGACGGCTGTGCCCTCGCATGGCCTGGGCAGCTCAAGTTGTTCATCTTTCCAGAGGAAAGCTGCCTGTGCCCCAAGAACAGAGGGTGCTGGGGGAGAGTCCTTCAGCATCCACCCTAGCCACCTACCTGGTGCGATTTGTAGAAGAAGAGGCAGAAGTTTGTGAAGACCACCCACAGCTTCTGCCACCCGTTGCTGTTTTTGAATTTCCTCAGCAGGTTCCCAGACAGCTGATTCTGCAAGACAGGGAGGCCTGGAAGGAGTACAGGTTGGGGCACCCCCCACTTTGGGTCCCCAGGTGGGGCCGTGACCCTGAGAACGGGCTTCCTGAGGACGACTTACCACAACGACCTTTCTCCCTGGTAGGGGGCGAAACCCTTGGGAGAGTGACTATGTGAACCTGGTTTACTTTCCTGTCTGGTTGAATGATGTCCTCCAATAATATCCTGAAGCCCTAACTCCCCGCTCCGGTACCTCCCAATGGGACCTTACAGGGAAACAGGGTCACCAGATATGGGCCTGTATCCACTACGGCTGACGTCCTCAGGAGGAGGAGAGGACTACCTATGTGGACAGAGACTGACTCAAGCTATGTGTCTACAACCCCAACACAGCAAGGCCGGCCCTCAACCACAGAAGCCGGGGAGGCGAGGAAACTTTCTGCCACGCAGGCTGCAGAGGGAGCCTGCACCCCTAGCCACACTGTTGACTGGATTTCTGACCTCCAGGACAACCTGTTGGTGGTGCTTGTTACAGCATCTCTGAGAAAGGATCCCTTTCCCTCCATTCTGAGCTCTAGGGAGCCCCACGCCAGCCAGCGGCTCCTGACCGCCACCTGGTGGCCGTGGCTGGAACCTAGCTTTCAGCGCAGCGCCTCCTGGCCCAGTCCTCCGCCCTGCACAGCACTGGTGGGACCAGGCATTCCTCAACTCACATCACTGCACTCCTAGACGAGTCCTCCCTCCAGAGCCCCCGTGTCACCTCTCAGAGGACCCTAAGAAGGCGCCTGCACGACTCTGACAAGGCAGCAGCTCCTTGCCAGAAGACTCAACGAAAAGAAGTGGATGGTAACGATCGCATAGCCTTGTCACTGCCACCACTAAATCGTTCACTTCAAAATGGTGAAATGGGCAAACTCACCACAATAAAAAATATATATATATACAATTATACCTGTCTACTGTACTCTCTCCCTTTGGGACTTTTCTGTACTTACTCAAACAGGCACTTTTAATTAACGCCCCTATGGAAAGAGTTTCAATGGCTCTTATGACAGGTTGCCCGCGTCTGATGGGGAAACGGAGTGGTAGGTTGAGGGAAGGAAGGAAGCAGAGCTGTTGCCCATGGCCAGGGGCACTGCAGACAGTGTGCCATCACCCCTTCTGGCTGCCGCTCGCCCACTGGCGAGAGTTTCAGCAGGTGAGCATGGCAACCAAGTGGTGCTTTGATGCTTCTGCAACAGCATTAAGGTTCCACACACGTCTCACCGTGGAGGAAGGAGATTAGCACAGTTTCCTTATGCTGCTTGCTTTTTTATACTGAATCCAATAACTTCCACCAGACAGACAGAGTCCAAAAAAACCTTCTCTTGGCTACAGCTGTCTTTGGAACTGCCACCTTAAAACCACTGGCCTGGGGCTCACTTCACTGGGCTGCAGCCCTCAACAGATTTTTCCTCCAAGGATCACAGAGCAAGTGTTTGGATCTCTATAGTAACCATTAAAAAATGGAAAACCCCATTCTTCGCTGACAGGCTAGAACCAGGCAGGATCTGGGCTGTGGTCACCACGTGCTGACCGGCTCTGTCACAGCTGACCCTGCACACATGGGTCTGCACAAGGCTGACCGTCCCCCAGAGGGCTGTGTCTGGGCAGAGTCCTGTGTGCCTCCAGGGATTAAAGAGGCGTTTTCTTACCGAATTCTCTACTTCTCCATGGCCCTGACTACATGTTGTAAAGATGAGCATAAAGTGAGGCAGAGGATTTCTCATGTACAGCATCGCCCTTCCCCCTGGCCTCGCCTGGACAGCAGATCTGATCAGGTATCTCTTCAAGGAAGATCACTGGTTCTTCCCTGCTCCTTCCTTGCTGGAAACATCCCTGTTCCCTGGAGGAAATCTCTGCTTGGCAAGCTCTGCCAACAGATGCCGTGGGAACTGTGGAGGGAGGAGGAGGATGGGTATTTTCTTGGGAAGAGACAGCCCCCCCCCCTACACACCCCGGAGAGGGGTGGGGGGTGGTTCACTGACAGCCCAGCCCATCCAAAGGCCAGGGGCAGCGGGCACAGAGTCCCCTGAGGATGTTTTGAGAAGGAAGCATGGGTTTTAAAACATTATCTGTAGCAGGGAAACTCAATAAAAGCACTTGTCTGGAACTGACAGTCACTGCCAGAGAATCATCTCAGACAACCCTATCCATCAAATAGTCAGCTTCCCTGGTGGCTCAGACAGTAAAGAATCTGCCTGCAATGCGGCAGATCCCTGGGTTGGGAGAATCCCCTGGAGGAGGGCATGGCAACCCACTCCAGTATTCTTGCCTGGAGAATCCCCAAGGACAGAGGAGCCTGGAAGGCTACCGTCCACAGGGTTGCAAAGAGTTGGACATGACTGAGCAACTAAGCACATCCATCAAGAAACCTTAGGCACAGTCCCAATACTGTTGATTCAAAAAGTAAATGAACTGCTGTTCTTGGCTCACCATCTTTTATGTGACATCTTTTAGACCAGGCATACCTGGGGATCCAGAACTTGTCAGGTTTTAGAAAGATCCCCCAGTGCCTCTCCTCTCTAGCACCCCAGGCAGTGGAGTCTGGGGCCACAGCATAGAATCTGATTCTTCAGCAAAACAGGGCACCCACAAAACCAGTAAACGGCCTCCCGCCACCAATGGGCTATGTCTCTAACTTAGCGGTTTTAGAACGTCCTGGGCTTTGTTTTCTGAAAGGTTAGAGATTATGAATGGGGTTCGGAGAGTTCTGGAAAGTTCCTGGCCCCAGACACGCCAGAGCGTGGGCTTCTCGCAGGTTCTCCCATGAATGACACCTGCCGAGGCCCTGGCTGGCCGCAGCCTTCGGACCAAACCGCCTCCCTGCACCCGACTCAGGGGTGGTGGAGGGCTCCAGGGTGCGGCCCAGCCCCGACTTCCTGGTGCTGACACACAAAAAAAGCACACGGACCATCTCTGCCCTACGACTGACTCCACGAGAGAAGAGGTCCGGGGCAGCAAGAGAAAAAGCAAGAGAAAACCATCAGCGTGCAGGCAGCCTGGGGGTGGACTCAGGCCAGCGCCGCAGCAGCCCGCGCCGCGCCCGCC
>SJXQ01012842.1:119006-135019 GCA_006408695.1 Aepyceros melampus
ATAAGAGACAGCCAGCAGCTTACCTTCATCCCCTGAATGTTCTTCAGCATCACGTCTCCGATTCTTTGGTAATCTCCTCTGATGTGGGCATTCGAGCGCCCTTCCCTGGGAGCAAAGGGTTGGAAACCAGAGAGTTAGCAGTGCAAACATGACCGGATCAACATGCCAGCCCCAGATGACAAACCGTCAACCTTCATGTCTTCCAATCCGCTAACCTATCTGTACTTTCGTTTCTCTGTGTGTCACAGGACATCAGCGCTAGACGGAGATTTCAAAATGACCCCAGTCCCTCTGCAGACAAAGAAGTCCACTTGTGCTCTGCAAGTGGCAGGGAAGAGCCACATCCTGTTCACTTTAATTTGATCTCATTTTACATTTCTTTTTCCATCCACGCTTGGGTGATTTTCTCAGCGTTAGAACAATGAGGAGATGACTTGCAGGAACAAGCTCATGAAACTGATTCCTTCTCGCAGACAGGGACTAACAGACACTTGTAAGAAGCCAGGCTTAGCCTCAAAATCAAGGTTTCTGCTCCCAAGAGTCCTTACCTGAAGCAGACAAAGGGCTGTGTGAAAAGCCCTTGGCAAGAGAAAAGTATAAGTGAGGGAGTGCAGGAGACCCCCTTACAGAGGTGGGTATGTGAAGAATGACCCAGAAGAGGGCAGGATGGGGTCCCCTGGACATGCTGGGTGGCGGAAGACAAAGACGTGGGTGTTTTGAATGGAGGGAGCATCTGGGTAGATATTAATTTCTCTTTGGCTCTAGGCTGTATCCAGTATTGATAATCCAGGGGCTTAAACAGCAGTGAGTAAAGGAATATTATTAACAATAATGGCAGCTTCGGTTACTGAGCACTGACCGCAATGCTGAGCATATTACAGGTACTGACTAGTCACTGAATCCTCTTGGCAGCCTTGTGACCAGGTACCACCATCACCCCCTTTAAACAGCCAAATACTGAGGCACAAAGAAACGAAGCAACGTCTAATGTCAGTGATCACAAGGCTGGAGCTTGGACCCGAGCCCAGGAACCCAGCCTATACACTTCTAGCTACCATACCTGTCATATCTGCCAATTAACCCGCTGACTCTCCCAGAGAAAATTAAAACATAATTTTTCAAGAACGAACCTGGCTAATATCTTCAATTGTGCAGGATAGCCAGAAGCCAATTTAAGGAAAAGGGACAAACTAAAAATGAAAAAAAGGCAAAAATCTGGGCAGGGAGGTGAGACGTGCTCAGGATGGAGTAAATATCGGCAACCTGAGTGCGGAGGACAGGAAGTTACACCCACAGGCGCTGCTGCCTAAGCCTCCAGCACCGGGAGGGATGAGCCCCCTCCTCTCAGCATTTGGAGCTTTCCAGAACTACTGGCTCAACCTCTCACACAGCAAGGCTCTGATGATGGGGAGAGGAGGGCAGGGAGGAAGGGACTGAATGAGGCTTTCCAGGTGGTGCTAGTGGTAAAGAACCCACCTGCCAGTGGCCGAGATGTTGGAGATATGGGTTTGATCCCTGTGCTGGGAAGATCCCCTGGAGGAGGGCATGGCAACCCACTCCAGTGTTCCTGCCTGGAGCATCCAATGGAGAGGAGCCTGGTGGGCTGCAGTCCATGGGGTTACAGAGTCAACTCGACTGAAGGGACTTAGCACTGAAGCAGGTGGAAATGTCAGAGCAGACAGACAGACAGACTGGCTCCTCTCCTAGCTCCCCTCTCCCCACACCAAGCAGTGGCAACACCACATACTCCTCCGTTTACAACTGGGCAAAGACTGGGAATTACATCACAGGAGAGACAAGCAGCCAGACCCATCAGCATTAAAGCTTCTATAAAATAAAAGGAGTGAGGGTGCCCACGATGTTCCCAGCCCCTGCCAGGGTCTTCTACGGCTTTCTCTTTTTTAATTAATATTTATTGGAATATAGTTGCTTTACAATGCTGTGTTAGTTTCTACTGTACACCAGAGTAAATCAGTTACACGTAACATACCCCCTCCCTTTTGGACTTCCTTCCCATTCAGGTCACCACACAGCGCTGACCAAAGTTCCCTGTGCTGCGGTAGGCTCTTAGTGGTTGCCTATTTTAACAGAGTAGTGGGTAGATGTGAATCCCAGTTTCCCAATTCATCCCACCCTCTCTCTCCCCCAGCCCTGGCGTCCATAACACTTGTTCTCTGCGTCTGCATCTCTTTCTGCTTTACAAATAAGTTCATCTGTCCTCTCGTTAACCTATTCCATTCTTTTCCACCCCGATGAAGAATTCCTCAATCCTCCTGCTTCCTCTTAGCTGCCAACACGAACAAGCTGGCCGATGGCCTCAATTATCATGCACTTCTCTTCTGATTAAAGTATGGCTTCTCTTCTCGCCACTGCCTGAAATGGTTCTGTGCAACACTGCCCCTGACCTCTGAGCTACCTAACCCACCAAGGGAGGTACTGCCACCCCTGCTGCTGGTCACCCACTCGCGGCTGGTTTGTCCCAAACGCCCTGGCCCTGCTCTCTGGTTTCTCTCCCGGTGACATCTTTCAGTCCTGTTTGCCAAGCCCTCCTCTCCAGGCCATTCCTAATCTGTTTCTGTGTTTTGAGAACCCATCCCTGGCTATCTTCTCTCTCTTCATTGCTACCTCTCCGTAAGCCAGCCTTTCTATAGTCTCCACGGTTTCAACCCACGATGCCACATCTATGACTTCAAGGGGCTATGCAGTTACTGACCCAGGGCCTGTATTTTATGACTTTCAGAGGTTGCTGCCCGAGTGACCTCATGGTGGTGGATATGAAGATGCCACACTGTATGTGGTGGCTTACCCACTCAGTTGTGTCCGACTCTTGTGACCCCAGGGACTGTAGCCCGCCAGGCTCCTCTGTCCATTGGGATTCTCCAGGCAAGAATATTGGAGTGGGTTGCCATTTTCTCCTCCAGGGGATCTTCCTGACCCAGGAATCGAACTCAGGAATCTGCATTGCAGGCAGATTCTTCTTTTTTTTTTTAATTTTTATTTTTTTAGTTTGTTTTGCTTTACAATACTGTATTCGTTTTGCTACACATCAACATGGATCAGCCACGAGTGTACATGAACTCCCAATCCCGACCCCCACCTCCCCCCTCCTTAATTTTTATTTTTTAGTTTGTTTTGCTTTACAATACTGTATTCGTTTTGCTACACATCAACATGAATCAGCCACGAGTGTACATGAACTCCCAATCCCAACCCCCACCTCCCCCCTCCCGCCCCATGCAGGCAGATTCTTTACCAACTAAGCTCCAAGGGAAGCCACCTCACAGGAATCTCAAACTGTGAGATTCTACACAGAGGTATTTATCTTGCTGCCAAAATATAATCTCCTTCCTCCATTGCATTCCTTAATGAAGCAACTGTCCTGCCTCAGCCTCAAGCCAGGAGCCTCAGTTATCCACACCCAGTCTCCCCCACCTCATCCATCGGGTCATTCTCCCCCAAAGCAGCCTCGTGGAGAATGCTCCAGCGTCTTAGACTAGACTCCCCTGGTGGCTCAGATGGTAAATAATCTGCCTGCTAATGCAGGAGGGCCAGGTTCAATCCTGGACCAGAAAGATCCCTTGGAGAAGAGAATGGCTACCCACTCCAGTATTCTTGCCTGTTGAATCCCATGGACAGAGGAGTCTGGCAGGCTACAGTCCATGGAGTTGTTGGACACGACTGAGCAGCTAATACTTTCCCTTTCTCCTCCTGAGACAGCATTCAGCTCTCTGCTCATGGTCACAAATTATCCACCCCATCAGCTACAGGGCTATGGTATCTCTGGCGAATGGTTCTTAATTGGGTCACAACAGAGATGTTTATCGTTTGGCTATTCTGTGGATCCTGTGTGAGTGTGTGGATGCAGGTGTGAATTCACAGGTTGCTTCTTCTCCTTACACACTTCGCGCAGGAAGGAGCTCCTGCCAGAAACAGAGACTTCCTGCTGTTCAGAACCACCCAGCCTCACACCTTCAGCATCACGGCAAAGCTCTCTTAGGAGCTGGGAAATTCTCCTTCCCTCCCCCAACACATCTGAACAGCAAAGGAGGACTGAATTGCTGAGCTAAAACAGCCTGGTTTCAATAAAAAGAGGGAAGACACAACTTATGCTTGATTTCCAGGTATGCAGCTATCATCTCGGAACCTAAATCACTGACCCCAAACTTCCAAATAGGCATCCCACTTGGCAACGCACATGAGACAAGTCTCCAGTTCATGCAAAGGATATCATCTAGGTATTTTAGTGAGAATGCTCTGAATTGGGAAGGGAGAGAATTGGGGGTCTCGGCTCCCACTGGTATTGAAAAATCCTCTGTCTCTCACAGAGAGCGTCCTGACCCACTGGAAACCAGGAGCAGCAGAGCAGGCAGGGAGGAGGGGCAGGGAGCGGTGATGGAGGCCAAGCTGGATTGACTTCACTTCCTTTCTTCCTTTGCCAACTCTTTATTAAAAGAGAAGTGCACTGATGCTAAAACCCAGACGCGAGGGGGACCGTCTTGCTTTGGCTGGCTGGCAGAACCTTATCTGTTTCCCTCATGTTTTCAGAGTCTTTATTTCATTTGGGAAACTGCTCTGGGATGGCAGCACAGATCCTCTGTGCCGAGTCAATTCACTGAGCAGGGGAAGACTGAGGCCACGCAGTGAAACTAGGCTGGCGCGCAGCCAGGGCCAGCCCTCCTTGGCCCCAGAACACAGAGTCAGCCCTCGGGAAAGGGGGCAAGACCTGCGCCCCGCTGCTCCGTACAGAATTACCGTCACGCTTACACTTCCTTGCATGTGAACGCCAGCGAACCCGCAAGTCCAGTGCGCTGGCCTTATTGTAAAGAGCGAAAAGGTCACTTGATTATGGAGAACATGGAAAAGTAATTACAGCTCTTCCGGAACAGCCTCTGGATGTGAACCTCACAAGAAAAGGGTCCTTGTTGGGAAGGTGGGGCCGCGTATTCACTGTCTGGCTAATTACTGCACGACAATGCAGTGGAAAATTCTTTTGACAATTTCGCGCTGGAAACCCATGTACCAAGAAGCCTCCCAGATGCTGAATTCTGACCTGTGTACCATGATTAGTGTGCTCCAGGGCACAACTATGTGTTATCTCATCTCAGCACAAGGTTGAACACACACACAGACACACACACACACACACGCAGAATCTCTGACTCTTCCTGACTCTCTGTAAACGTTTCATTCACCACTACAGACCAAGGCTCCGCCCTTTCCTCCCTCTCACAACAAAGCAAAGAATCAGCTCATTAGATTAAAACATAAAAGCAAAAGCACGTATCTTGGAGCTAAAAGGGTTGACTGTTTCAACTCAGCTCTGGGTTGGGGTGCTCTCTGACTCCAAGAAAACAGACTTAACTTTGTGAATTTTTAGGCCTCATTTGCAAAACAAACATCATGCCCTAATTCTTACCATTCCTTGTGGTTCCTATGATTCTAAGTGGGGGGAAAAAAAGAGGCTGTAATTATGTCTGTGGGTGTGTATCTGTGCTGTTATTGTGCTAAGCTGCTTTAGTTGTTGACTCTGTTCGACGCTATGGACTATAGCCCGCCAGGTGTCTGTCTCCATGGGATTTTCCCGGCAGGAATGCTGGAGCGGGTTGCCACGCCCTCCTCCAGGGGCCCTCTTGCATTGGCAGGCGGGTTCTTTATCGCTAGCACCACCTGGGAAGCTACGCATCTATGTATCTGTATGTCTATGCGTATCTATGTAAATAAAGGAATATGTAAGTGAGCAAATGAGTAAAGACAAATCTTCCACTAACATGTAGGGTAGGAAGGGCAGCTGGGTCAAAAAGCAGCGAATTAGCCAGAGTAATAGATTTCATATGTGTGTATATATATATATTAGCTGCATGTAATAGATGTGGATTTCAATATTCTTTGATGAATTTCAATAGCCTTTGAAATCCCTGGAGAGGAGAAACCTCATGAATGTGAATGTTAATTCACACTGCCACTTGCAGGGAAGGCATTTGTGAGGCGTTCTTGCTGGGCTGGGGTACACTATTTCCCCCCAGTAGCGACAGGTACGCGACCATCCTGTCCTCTGGCTCAGGTAGACACGGCCGCCTCAAGCCCTCAGCTACCTTGTGCTTGTCAGCTATGCATATGTTATAGATTTGCCTAAAGCTACAGCTTTTCTTCTTCCAAGTTTACCAGGTCTAGTTTAATACGAGGCACAAGAGTTACAGCCCACTCACAGGCAGGCTTGATAGCACCAGATGAGACCTGGGTTTGGTCCTATTGACGGTTATGCATTAAAACACAGCACAATAGAAGGGTACTTTCAAACTCATCAGCGGCCTGTGTTCCAGCAGAAACGCACCTGCAATTGGAAAAATCATTTCCATTTTTCTAAACAAACAAACAAAAAGGTAGCTTGCTCTTAAAACACAGTGGGCTATATAGACAGGAACAAGGCAGACAACTCAAGAAAAACAGCTCCTGCGTATGCTTGAGAACAGGCACTTTTACTCATGTGTTAAAAGGAAACAATCACCAGCCGCCACTGGCCCCCTGGGCAACAGAGCGAAGCTGAATCCGGGCAGGATACAGTGGGGAGATCCCTGCGTCCTTAAAGTGTTTTTCTCACCTTAGAAACAAAGATGAAATTTTAAGTTACTTTACATAAAAAAGTGTACGTGCGTTGCCCCCCACGGTATACCCACGACCCATATCTTGCCCTAAGTTCCTTCCACCATGTATTCTTCCAAGGATTTTTCCAGGTAGATCACACTGCCTTGTCTCCAGTGAGTTTCATGGTTTAATTGGAAAGTAATGATTTTAAACCCTTTTTGCACAGCCTTCTTTAAAAACCAGTGAAACTATTTTCAAACAAAAGCTTTTACACAAGAGAAGTATATCTGCCTGCTAGAAGCAGGGAGCAGAGGGCTCGGATGGCCTGTCCTTGAGTCTTGCGTTTTGAATACAATCTCAGTGAGTCTGGACAGCTTCCCTGGTGGGAAGCACTGACGGTATTTTATTTTAATATTAACATGCTGCAGACTTTCTAAGTGTAAAAGCACGGTCTGTCATCATGTGCCAGGTGGCCTTCTGCTTTGAGCCTTTGAAACACAACAACAAACTAAATAATCTTTACGATTTACCCCAGAGGAAACCAAGACATTTTCATGAGTTTGTTTCCTAAGTATTTTGAGCAACAATTGTGTGGTGGGCCCTGTGTTTGGTGTAATGAGTACTATTCATTCTTTTTAATACAATTTTTAAAGATTACAACTCACTTACAGTTACTACAAGATATTGGCTCCATTCCCCAAATTGTACAATGTATTCCTGTAGCCGATCTTATACCCAATAGTTTGCACCTCCTGATGCTGTGGAAAAGCACTTTCTATGATGATGGAAACGTGTTTTATGTCTGCTGTCCTAAACGCAGCCACTAGCCAATGGGTCTAATAACCCTTGAAATGTGGCTCGTGTTACTGAGAAACTGAATTTTTAAATTATTTTAAACTGCTCCAAGTGGCTTGTGGCTACCATATGGGACAAGGCACTTTCGATGTCTTCACTTATCCTATCCTTGTATTGTTTTCTACTTGTTAACTATCTCAAAATCTTTGTGGAAGATGAAACATAAAAGAATTTAAGTGAAATGAAGTGAAGTGAAAGTCACTCAGTCATGTCTGACTCTTTGCGACCCCATGGACTGTCCATGGAATTCTCTAGGCCAGAACACTGGAGTGGGTAGCCTTTCCCTTCTCCAGGGGATCTTCCCAACCCAGGGATTGAACCCAGGTCTCCGGCACTGCAGGCAGATTCTTTACCAGCTGAGCCACAAGGGAAGCCCAAGAACACTGGAGTGGGTAGCCTACCCTTCTCCAGGGGATCTTCCTGACCCAGGAATCGACCCGGGGTCTCCCGCACTGCAGGCAGATTTCTCCTGATAACTGAGTTATCAGGGAAACCCTAAGTAAAAATGAGCCTTAGCAAGAGTTGGGATGCAGTTTACCAAGCAGATTCGTTCTAACAGGCACACATCACCTGGAGCGCCACCCTAGACTCTGAGACCCAGGAGCAGGTCCGCCTGGAGGAAACTACAGTCTTGGCAGATGCTTGCACATCAGGAGCTGAGATTCCAGGTGCACCAGGACGGGCGGGTGACACAGGAAGGTTAGTAAACGTCTCGGGAATTCAGAGAAGGAAAGATGGAGGTTGGTGGGGAGGACGCAGGGAGGGAGGAATCATAGCTCACTGAGCCGGGCAGAGTCAATTTTACAGGTGGAAAATCCATGCGGTTAATCGACCCGGCTGGATTCGAGAGTGACTTGGGGGTTTCTGACATGCAGGGTCGACACCCTAACTTCCTGCTCAGGACAGGAAACTCATTACGGCTGGAGCTGCAGGAGCAGGTCAAGCGGGATCCCCCGTCACACGAGAACGTTCGTTCCACGAGACAAGGCACCACAGCTGATTTTACTCTAAACGAGCAAAGCTGTCATTGCCGGTGGTGAATGCAGTATGATGACGACAGGAGCTGGCGCAGAAAAGGATGGATCCAGCCATGAGCAAAGTGTGTGAGGCAGGGATAATTCCCCTGTGAAGCAATTGCAGGGCTTCTCTGCCCATGAGCAAAGTGTGTGAGGCAGGGATAATTCCCCTGTGAAGCAATTGCAGGGCTTCTCTGCCCATGAGCAAAGTGTGTGAGGCAGGGATAATTCCCCTGTGAAGCAATTGCAGGGCTTCTCTGCAGTCAGCCTTTGCAAATATTTTGATCTTGGGCGACAACAAAAATAATATGGAAATCAGATCCTTTCCCTTACGTGGATGTGGGAAACAGTCCACAGTCATCAACTTTGGGGGGAACAAAGCTTTCATGTCACATAAATGACCTGCTGGCAGTCAGCCTGCGCTTCACGGTGTGGCAGGAACCGCGTGCCACTGGCGACCTCTCGGAAGGATGGCGGCCGGGGTCCGGTCCATCCTCGGGGATCCAGAGATGAAGTGTGGGGAGGTGGACTCTCGGGCGCGGGGGGTGCGTGTCCACGTGTGTGGTCCATGTGTGTGCTCCTGACTCAACCAACCACAAGAGGATGCTGTGAGAAACCGCCCTGCCTGGAGGGCGAGCGAGCGACCTTTGGGGGTGGTGGCCACAGAACAAGGAAAATGAACAGTGCCTCTTTCCGCCCTGTTTGCAGGAGCCGCCGGCGCACACCAAGCTCATGACAACAGGCTGTCCAGCCACCAGGCTCCTGACAGCCCCAAGCTCAAGCACAGGCCAGAGAAGACATGGAGTTTAGTAACGTCAGAGGTCTCCACCTCGGGATAAAAGTGTCTGAGCAGCCGGGATCATCGCCTACCACACCCCTCCTGAGTCACTTAAGAAAGGTTAAAAAAAAAAAAAAAAGAAAAATCCTATTTTTACTTTCCCACCTGTTTAAAACAAAGCCCATGGACCTCACAGAGCGGTAGGGCAGATAAGGGAAATAACAATGGGAGTTGAAAAGCGCCTCCAAGAATGAGGAAGCTGCTGAGAAGTGAAACTGCATTGTGAGGTCTGCCTTCAGGTGGAAACTCACCTGGACAGGTAAGCCCCGCCCATGCCAGCTGCATTCTGAATCCCCAAGCTCTGCTGGGAGTAAAATGGTACTCTTAGGTACCATTTTAGCTTCAAACTGAGGTCTTAATGTTCAACTTAAGGTCTCAAGGCCTGGCTGTGAATGCTGACTGGGTCAGAATGGAGGCAGTTCAATCAGCCAACACACCTGTCACGTAAGGCTCACCTGCCTGCCTCTGTGAGATTCCAATGAGCTAATTCAGGAAAGCCTTTGGCAGTGCCTACAGAGAACTCACAGGCATGGTGACCTTCGTGTGCAAAGCACTGTTTTGAAGTCTTTTGTCTTCTTCCACATCAAATTCCTATGATTGTTTTTTTCTATTTTTAAAAAATTGTGGCTAGATAAAGACTGTTGGCAAAGAGACATCTCTTTGCCAACAAAGGTCTGAATAGTCATAGTTTTTCCAGTAGTCATGTACTGACGTGAGAGTTGGACCATAAAGAAGGCTGAGCACCGAAGAACTGATGCTTTTGAACTGTGGTGCTGCAGAAGAGGCTTGAGTCCCTTGGACAGCAAGGAGACCAAACCAGTCAATCCTAAAGGAAATCAACCCTGAATATTCATTGGAAGGACTGATGCATGCTGAAGCTCTAATACCCTGGCCACCTGATGCAAAAAGTTGACTCACTGGAAAAGACTCTGATGCAGGGAAAGATGGAAGGTACGAGGAGAAGGGGGCGACAGAGCACGAGATAGTTGGATGGCATCATCCACTCAACGGACATGAGTTGGAGCAAACTCCAAGAGACAGTGAAGGACAGGCAGCCTGGCGTGCCATAGTCCATGGAGTAGCAGAGTCAGACATGACTTAGTGACTGAACAACAACAAAAGGTCCCCTGGAGGAGGAAACGGCAGCCCACTCCAGCATCCTCGCCTGGAAACGCCATGGACAGACTATGGTCCATGGGGTCGCCAAGAGTCGGACACGACTGGGTGCCTCACGGTTTCTTTTTTCACTATAAAACCTGGTATCTACCGCCATAACCATTTTGCACGTGTACAGCTCAGTGGCATTAAGTACAATCGCTCTGTTTTCTTGAACCCGGCTGATCCTTCTTGGAAGCTGTGTGCCCAGAGCCTGCCCTTGCCTCCCTGCATGCCCCTCCCTGGGTCCCAGGTCCCCACCAGCCGAGTTCCATCCCCGGCTGAACCTGGGGCAGGTCTGCATCCATCTCTGGGGAATGACTTGGCCAGTTCGTGCCCAGCACCTGCCAGTCATTTTAGGGCTGGAATTTGGGGTTCCTGCCCAAAGGCCAAAGCTCTTTGGCTTTCTCTGAATGCGTTTGAACAGCTGAGTAAAATGTCCTCACTGTCCAAAGAAAAGCACAATGAGTGTTTTCAGAAGTCACTGAACCTGTTTCCTTGTTTTTGAACAAACGGGGTAACTTGGGCTTGGGCCTGAATGAAGCGGTCCAGCCTCTTCTCCCAGCATTGACTTGGGAGGATGCACCATTTGGACAGGAGCAGGTATGTTTGCTGAGCCAGGCTCCAGCCTAATCATACAGGAAAACGTCCTGGTAATTTTTCTGCCTTATAATTTCCCACTGCTGATGGAAGTATATGACAGCCTAACTTAGGGCAGCAAAGAAAAGCACAGTGGCGGTGACATTTAAGCCCCAAATCTGGGGGACCTTGATGTACATGGTAAACTTTAGATTTCCATTAACAATAATTAAAAATACTATCACTGGTTAAAGTCTGGAGTTTAGTTAATAATGTAGTGTTAAAAGAGAAAGGAAGGTCCAAAATGGAGTCACTTGGGCTAAAGCCAAGACTTAGTACCTAACCAACCCACAGTCACAACCTCCCCCAGGAAGGTCATCCTAACCAGTCAGCCATTGGTCAACACCAGTGAGGTCACTGGTCACATGGGCCCTTCTTGATCCCCAAAGGAAAATGAGGTCATCTGCCACACAGACCCCTGCTGTCCCCCAGGTAGGGTACCTACATCTGAAATAACATGGTTTATTCCTTATTTTGCTTGTAAACTTAAAAGTGTTAGTTTTTTAACACTAGTTAGTTAACTAAAGTCATGTCCAACTTTTTGTGACCCCATGGACTGTAGCCCACCAGGCTCTCTGTCCATGGAATTCCCCAGGCAAGAATACTGGAGTGGGTTGCCATGCCCTCCTCCCGGGCATCTTCCCGACCCAGGGATGGAACCCAGGTCTACTGCATTGGCAGGCAGATTCTTTACTGTCTGAGTTACCAGGGAAGCCTTTCCATTTCTGGAGCGCCTCCCTCCTTGCCACCTGGGACACTGCCCATTCATGAATCATTCAGTAGAGCCAATTAGACCTTTCACTTTTACTTGCGCAGATTTTGGTTTTTAACAGAACCACCACACTGATTTCTTAGGTTTGAGGAATGTGCCCAGTGATGTAAGAAGCTGACATCAAGGGGAGGGTCTGGAAAAGGAGCGTGCAGAAACTATCCTCATGGCAACTTTTTCCTAAATTTAAGATTTCCATTTATAGGAGAAGTTTATATTAAAAAATGGTCAGCCTTTCCCCCGTCCTCTGTGGGGGACAGGATGCCAAGCCATTTGCAGACACTGTCTCATTCAGTTGGTATAACATTCCAGTGAGGTGAAGGCCACATCTCGTCTTATAGGTGAGGAAATGAGGCTGTAGACAGCTGGACGAGGACCTCAGGTGTTGGTGTGATGAAGGATGCCGAGACTGCCAGCCCACTCCACATAGGCCAGTCTGCGTTTCCCATCTCAGATTATCAACACACACACACACATGATCTGTCAGTAAGCCAGAGCAACCTCCTTTCTTAATAAACTTTATGTGATCCCTTCTTCTCATTGAACGTATTTGCTCATGGCCTGCTTCTTCTGTGCGGGCATTAATGGCCCACGTCCGCCAAGACAGAACTAGCCAGTGATGTCCTTGTTGGACATGGCCCATTCAGTCACAAGAGGGCCTGCCCCCTCCCCTGAGACTGCAAGTCTTCAGCAGACGAAGCCTGGCACTTGCTCACTCACCCATGCATTCATTCATTGCTTATAGAAGAAACAGAGTTATAAGTAAAATGCAAACCAAAGAATCATAGGGTCACTGGTTTCTCAGACACTGCACATGAGTTGTTCCAGAAAAAGCATTCATCACAGTCATCGCAAGAAGCACTGAAAAAGTCCAAATTTCTGGATCTCACTACAACGTTCCGAAAAAGGAGGGTTGGGTACAACGTAGCAATTTATAGTTTTTCAAAATTCTACTGGCCCACCAACCCCAGGTGACCCTAATGCCCTGCCAGGTTTGGAGTTTTGTCCAATAGATAAGTAGCTTCTGGAAATGATAAACCTCAACTCAAGAAACCCCGAGGCGGAGGAGCCAACGGCCTTGGAAGGCAACCTGCATCACTAAGCTGCACATGCTGTGAAACCCTTTTCTATGTTCAGATACAAGGCGCCTCTTCGGAAACTCACTCTTTTGTTTAAATTTTGTCCTCTGGTACAACTAAGATGATGCTGACACCCTCTTTCATACAACCAGCCTGAAAAGGGCGATCTTCTTTTCAAAAATCTTCTCTTTGAGGCCAAATGCCCATACTTCCAACATTTTTTTTTTTCAATGAAATGCATTCTATTAGCCCATTTCAAACATGACACTCAGAACTGGGTACAGTGTTCTGAGGGAGGTCTGAGCCTTGAAGTTCCAAGGGGCAATCCTTGGTCTCCTTCCAATGAGGCACAGTCTATGGAAGAGGTTCACAACCTTGGCTGGACATTGGAATAATTACCTAGGAAGCTTTAGGAACTACTGATGCTTACATTTCTACCTCTCAGGGATTCTGATACGACTATCTGGTGTTCTGCCTGGTTATCAAGATACTTTTTTTTCTTAAAGGTTCCAGGTGATTTTAATGAGCAGCCAATGTTGAGAGCCACAGATAGAACCGACATTGATCTCTCTCTCTCTCTCTCTTATTCTACTGGCTCACACGTAACTCATTCACACTCAGCCTTCTGCCGTGAATCCCTGCTGAGCCAGGTCATTTCATCGCGCACTTGAGGAATGATTAGCTGAACTTAATGGCACACTTGGACACTGACTCCCGATAAACGTCATCAGTATGCTGTGGGCCCACTGTTGCAAAGCTACTGAAGGTCAAGTTGATGGAGCTGCTTATTGACTGTGTGTGCTCTCTCTCTAGCCTTGAGTCCTTAACACGCTTCTGGCACCCTCATGGAAAACATGAATAAAATTATAGACCTTTGAAAGACATGCCACTGAAAATTCCCTGGGGAAATAAATGATAGCAGGTGCTTTTTAAAGCAGCTGGACACTCACAGATAAAGGCTAAAGATTTATGATCATGGATAAATCCAAGAGCGTGGCAGTCCTTCTAAGATGAAATGTGTTTCATACAGCTCGGCAAGTTCTCTGGTGGCAGTGTCAGTAGTGAGAAGTGCCAGGAGTTACAAGCGAGAAGATCCCTGCCCCTCCATCCCGGCCGGGGTCATCCTTCCCTCCTCACTCTGGACACTGGGAATCAGGACATGCCCACAGATCCTCCCTCTTGTGGTCAAGGACCACCCTTCAAGTTTCCAGCCCAGTCAGGACCAAGCGAGATAAAATCACCAGAACAGGTTGCTGCAGGGCATGTCAAGACCTAGGAAGTGACTCAGTAACCCAGGGTTCATGACACTGTCATTAAAATAAGTGAGTGTACAGTTTTTGCTCCCTCCCCTCCCCCACCCCAGATTTCGCTTGGGTGCTTATGGGTTGGTGCCTGCATGCTAAAGGGCAAGTTATATAACCCAAAGCCGTCAATCAGCTTGTCAGTCAAATGATGCAGGACCACAGGGAGGGACCACTAAGCTAAAAACCCAACCCTATCCCCATCGTGGGCTTCTCAGAAGGTGCAGTGGTAAAGAATCTGCCTGCCCGTGCAGAAGCCGTGGGTTCCATCCCCAGGCAGGGAAGATCCCCTGGAGGAGGGCATGGCAACCCACTGCAGCATTCCTGCCTAGGAATTCCCATGGACAGAGGAGCCTGGCGGGCTGCAGTCCATGGGGTCGCCAAGAGTCAGACACGACTGAGCACATACACACACCCCCACTGTGGGACTGCTTCTGGTTTCCAGACAGCTCACACTCTTGTTTTCTCAGGAGCATACTTTCACTTTGCTTAGTAAAAGTCTTGCTGCTGAAAACTGCTCTACGCCTCGTGTCTGAATTCCTTCCCTTGAGGGGACAAGAACGGAGGCAACTACTGTTCTGCCAGCGACAGTGAGTGGGCTGAAGCCACCGCCCTGGGCTGCCAGGGCACTGCTGACTGAAGATACCTCGTGTGTGTGACCTCCCCAGCCTTATCTGAATCAGCTGCTATGTGGGCCAAACTGCAGCGTGACCCATCTCAAGATGCTCTGAGCTTATGGGAAGACTGTATGAACACGATCTCACTGGCCAGAAAATGAACTGCTGGAATGGTTTCTCCAGAGCGAGAATGTCTTCCGCTCCACTACCAAAGCATCACTCAGCTTTGCATGACTTGAGGAGGCAACATGGCAGAACACGAAAGCTTCCCAGTCAATTTTGGGAACATAGAGTTAGATGTTACACAGCATTTGTTTTTTTTAATTTCTAAAAGCGGTATTTCTCTTATATTCATAGCACCAATCTAGAGTAAGAGTCTAAACTGGCATTTCCAGTCTTTCATTGTCTCCAGTGGAGCTGATTTTTATACCCGTTCTTCCTCAGTCCAAGCTGAGCTCTCCTGCCTGGGGCACGTGAGTAAAGCCTCCCACTTCCTTCTATCACAGCAAAGAAAGCTGCACTGAATTCTCTCCAGGTATAAAAAACATACACAGTTGGAAATCTGAGCACATTTGCTTCACAGCACAGGGAGTAGCTCTATGAGCCTGTTACCCAGTGCCCGAATGCCCCACTTGGAATCCCCCAGGGTGGGACCACCTCATCCAGGTCTCCGGCAGGCCCCTACGGTCACTAAAACACCCCTGAGAACACCTTGAACCAAACTCTCACCTGTAGTGAGGATGGACACAGTATGCAGTGGATAGAAAGCTTCTGCTATTATCTCCTGGCATTTTTCAAATGCATGTTTTCTAGATAGTCAATTCCTCATGTATCTATACATGTCTTTTAAAAAAAACCTGTAAGAATTTTCTGCAGAAGTTTCCATTTTGGGCCAAGGGACTTTGCATTCTACAGTACAGGTGATATCTCCTGATGTTCTGCATCCAGAGGTTAATATTTTATATGGTATTGAATAAAACAGACTTAATATTTTTATCCAGCCTGCTCTTCCTGAGTATTTAGGTCAGTTCCAATCTTTTAATTCTGTCATGGATATCATTGCCATTTGTCGTTTCACATATTAGAATGCAACCTTAAGATAAATTCTTAGTAATGGGAATCAAGGTAAAAATGTATGCATGTGTCGGGTACGCGGTTCTGT
>SJXQ01012842.1:135178-152718 GCA_006408695.1 Aepyceros melampus
TTTTTGCCCCCCCCCCCCCCCCCCGCCATACCACACAGCAGGTGGGATCTTAGTTCCCCAGCTAGGATCAGACTCTTGCCCCCTGCAGTAGAAGTGTGGAGTCTTAACTAAAAGATTGCCAGGGAAGTTCCTATGGGGTCTATTTTTCAAAGCACTCTTTATAAACACTGTGAAATATAATACTGAGAACAGCATGAGATGGATGACACTTAAATGACTATAAAGCAAGCACCAGTAAAATATTACCAACACCCTAAAAGTTCCTCTTCTGTCTCTACTCTTTATAATCGTCTTCAACCTTCCAGAATACATGACTATGTGGGATTCATTTCATTACTGTCAGAAAACATGCATTTTGAAGAACTGTAAGCCAAAGGGGGGGGGAGAAATTGGGGGTGAGATCTAATACATATAGATTTACTGGGAAATCACTGTAGGCTTGTCTTGCCTGAAGCCAGCTTCTTGCTTTATCTTTGCTCATAGCTAGTGCTTATAAGGAACAACATAAAAATAAAATGAGAAATAGAGAAAGAAAGAAGAGGGTGGTGGGGATAAGGCGCAATGGTCACCCGGAACTGTACTCACCACAGGGCGAGTCGTTGCTCAATTTCCTTGAGAAAATTTGTATGAAATTTGTGCAAAGGTTCAAAATTCGGGAATATGAGACTTCTCAAGGTTTCGGGCATGGAGTCCTCTTTGCTCACTGTGCTCTGAAACCACTGGGAATAAAAAAGAGGGCGCATTTAGAGGCGTAGAGGTGAAGAACCAAGGTCTGCAGCTCTTCGGAGGTACAGCCCACCACGCTCAGAGACACAAGGGCTCTCCTGCCGCAGCCGTAGGATTTCAAGAGCGTCAAGAGCTTTGAGGCTTTTCTGTTTTCCCTCCTTTCATTAGATGGAGTAAGAAGGACCGTCTCTGCATTACCGCTTCCTGAAATTTGTTACCAAGTACTGTTGAAGGCCAGGACACATCTCTGAAGTGAGCAGCTACTCAAATCAAAACTTCCATTACGGGCAACTCCTTGGGTCACCCCCAATTAATGCCCCTGGACGCCCTCAGTTCAGTCCTGAAGAGACTTCTATCACTCTTCCTTTGTTGAAACGCTGAGCAGAAAGGTGGCTGAACCAAAGAGGTGATGCCTCTGCCAGCACACACACCACTCATCTCACGAGCTGAGGCTGGGCTGGGCCCCACGAGGACTGCTGAGCGCCTGCTCTGGAGGCAGACACCAGACCATTCCAGCTGACCTGCAGTTGGCTAGCTCCTTTCCAGAACCCAGGGCCATAAAGACATCTGCCACCATGCTTTGAATTTGTTTCTAAGACTGAACAAGGCGGATTAAAATGATAAAAGGCAGTCTCTGAGGCAGATTTTGCTGACATGGCTCAATTTATTATCAGAGATAAAATGAGGTTTCCCATTCACCTCTGAGGTCTCTCTCAAGAAAAATATGAGGCAAGACACACAAAGTTCTGCATCAATGCAGGCGGTACACACAGTGAAATGTTTAGTATTAAATTTCTCCACTTTAGAAACTTCCTTCCTTTGCACTTAAAAAATCACAATTATAAAACCTCTTAAAGGCATATTCCAAATTAAACATACCATTACTGCCTAATTTGTACAACTCAGGACTAAAATCCTTTTAACTGGAGTCGGAGAACTCGATATTTAATTAGATCCAGCTTGTCTCCTAAAGCTAAGTACTAGTCAAGATAAATTATGTAATTTAACGCTTTAGGGGAAATGCTACACATACCGAAGTGATGACTTCAAGATCCTTCAGATATGTTCTCTCAGTGGTGGAGACTTCTTTAGCAATGAAGTATGCTTTGTCAGTTGGAAATCTCTGCAAAATTCATAAAAAGAAAAAAAGATACAGTAATTTGAGCCTCAGTTTCTAAAAGAATCCTAGTTATAAGAAAGTCCTAACTAAAGTGATGCATGGCTAACTTACGATCTTTGGTTGGTTGGTATCAAGGCTAAATAAACTCTTATTCTCCTTTTTGTGCGAGAGGAACTAAAATAAAGAATGAGTTTCTATGATGAGAAAATTGTCCAGGAATGTTTCCTTCCAAGTAAATCCTACTGGCAGTGAAAGAACTCAAGTGAGAGTGTCAGTTACCGCCGAAGACTGTTCATTCAAAACTGGACGCCTGAAAATCTAATTAATTAGGATAGTATCAGAGTGTGCAGCCTTCAAGGAAATGAATGAAAAAGAACCAGGGCAGCCTCTGTCCTGGGCATCGTGGGCTGGTGATATTGGTTTTAGGAAGCAGAAGTCACGTTGTTCCTGGGAACATGAAAGTGGCTGATCTAAAGGGCCGGGGTGGCAGCAGGCAGAGGCCCTCTCTTAGGTGGGCAGGTGGCACTGCCGTAGGAGGTCTACCATTGGTTTTGCTTCTCTTTAAACAGTCAGTAAAAGGAAACAATCCCCTGTTGTTGCCCATCCCGCTTGCTTCCTACGGGAGTCCACCCCATTCCACCTCTGGGGATACGCATGAAGCAGATGAGACCGACACTTGTGCACCGGTGTTCCCAGAACATTAGGCACAACAGCCAAATGGAGGACACAGCTCAACTGTCTACCAGTGGGTGGATGGACACACAAAATGTGGTGCCTCCAGACGGTGCGAGACCAGCCAGCCTTAAAACAGAAGGAGATTCTGATGCAGGCTACAACATGCAGAAACCTCCAGGTTACACTCAAGGAAATAAGCCAGTCACAAAGGCACAGACGCTGCACGATTCTACTCTATCGCTCTTGTGCTGTCACGAAGTCGTGTCCGACTCTGCAACTCCATGGACTGTAGTCTGTCGGGCTCCTCTGTCCGTGGGATTTCCCAGGCCAAGTCTACTGGGGTGGGTTGCTATTTCCTTCTCCAGGGGATCTTCCCATACCAGGGGTCAAACTTGTGTCCCTTGCATGAGCAGGTGGATTCTTTACCACTGAGCAAATTACTGGAATTAAAACAAAACAAAACAACCAAAAAAAAAAATCAACAGATGAGTGCCTGCCAGTCCTCATACCTTTCTCCGGCCATCATCCTCGTCCTCAGCCCGCGGGCCTGCCTGGTCATTCAGCAGGGGGCTGACCAAGGGGGAGGCCTGCTTGGTGTCAGGGCTCAGGTTGGGCGACAGGATGGCATTGGTGGGCGCTGTTCCTCCCTGCGAGTTGATGGACAGCTCTGAAAGGTGAGGGCTGCCAGTCAGGAGCCTGTTTGGGGATGAGAAGTATTAAAAAAAAAAAAAAGTAATTTCTTCTGGGACCCAGTCTCTACTTAAAATTTTCACCTTTTCAAACCTTTAGAAGCTTAGACTACTATATTACTATATGGCACGCTTAAAATGCCCTCCATGACTTTCTAGTTGTTTTTTCCCTAAGTTGCAGCAACCTTCATCCTTAAGGTACCATTCAGTGGAACCACAGTTACCTCATTAATGATAAGCTGGAGAACTCTGCATAGAGCATAATTACAATAGTTTAAAAAGTACTGTGTATCTGCAAATAGCATCTTCATCTCCTACTTCCTTAATGTCTTAAGAATTACTCAAGAAAGACACAGGATCTATATCACAAGGAGATGTGGAAAATGACTAGAAAATAGTGCTATTCTAACAGAAGACTAAAGGACTTGGGACACCCAGGACAGACTACGTCTTGAACAACTGGTCACAGCTAAAGAAAGGGAAAGCAGCTACCTCCCCATTCTACGAAGAACAGAAGCAAGCTGGTTATACCTGGTGATGGCACTCCATGTCTCTCTCACTGTTTGGGACAGAAACACTAGTATCACAATTATAGCAAAGGTGATCATTTAAAAATGCAAAGCTGGAGGTTATCACGTTATCACAATTCCCCCTTTTGAGTCAAAAATGACAATTAGTTATTTCTCTGAAAACGATACCAGATCATAGGAAAATGTATAATTACCCATTATGAGTCGACCAAATGAGACGACATGCACATGAAAACTCTTTGCCAACAGCATTTTGCAAATACCAATACCTCAACCTGTTGAAACTAAGTGGGATATTTCAAAATCTACTCCTAAACTCAAATGTTTCAGCCTAACAGATCTATAATTCTCATGTAGACTCATAGAAACGAGGATTAGGATGAACATACTTTAAGTAGCCTGCAGCCCTGTCAGTTACCATCATAGAGAAAAACTACGTGAATGCTTTCTCTATTCTCCAATATCGTTTCGTGGTTGTGGATACTCAGCCCAGTACAAGAAGCTCGGGGAGAGAGGTGAAGGGCAATTTTCTGGGAATTCCCCCAGTTTTTTCACCTCTATCCTCTCTGGATTAATTCATATTTGCTTGGACATTACAAGATAGGTCCGCCTCTAATGGAGCTGCTGGAGTTGGGTCGTGAACGTGACCCCAGTATGAATGAACCATGCAGAAACCCCACCAGGCCCCACCCAGTCTCAGGTCTCCCAGCTAGCTGTGTCACCTACATACGGGGAGAAAGCCACCACGCCCACAGAACAACAGAAAGCAGACGTCCTGCCCACTGACTATTGGTCAGTACAATCACCCTTGAAGAACAAGATTAGAAAATGTCAGGAAAAGTTAGATTCCAAAAGTTTGCATTAAAAAAAAAAACCCTCCATTTCAATGCCTTGCATTTTCATAAACATCATTATAACAAAGTCCTGATGTTAGACAAAGACCCAGTTGCCCCTCTCACACCACCAGACCCAGGAAAACCCGGAGAAAAAGGCCAGAACTTGCTTCACAAATGTCAATTTTATTGACACTAGTGCACAACTGAATACAATAATTTTGAGAGAATTTGAACTTGTCAAATAGAAATAGTGACAACAATCATAACTGCAATAATTCAAGGTACTATGCTATTCTCTTAAGGGAGAAAAAAAATCACAAAAAGAAAAATGTTATCACTACAAAGAGGAGTTAGAAAAAGAGAAACTCTGGCAGTCTGTCTGGAGATTGAAACATTTCATGCATTGGTGAGTCGCTGCTGGAGAGTCACTTTTTATTTGTTCACATCTGGCACAAGGTGGGGGCTTACCTTCAGTTCTCACCGTGAGTGAGAGCAGGTGAGGCAGTTTAAGTGAGACCGTGCTGGGCCTTGAATCTGCGGTGACGCGGACAGAAAAAGCACCTGCCTCGTCATTGCAAGAGTTGGAGCCAAGAACAAAAAGCAGTTAGAAGGCTAGTGTGGACGAGGAGTGTGGGTGGGGAGAGAGTACCAAGGAAGCCTTGGACCACATCCAGCAGCAGACAAAAACCAGCTGCCACATCACGAGGGCAAGCAAGAGGGTGAACACACTCGGGTGCAGACACGTCCACCCTCCAAGGCCGAAAGCTGTTGTTGCCGCCCTTGTGAATTCCCCCGAGGATGCTTCAGTTTGGTAGACCCATTGGGCCGGAAGGACGATCTAACAGACGAGGGCTCTTGGAGAGGTGCCACGCTGCCCAGAAGGCAGGACACGTGGCAGAGAAGATAGCCATCTAGAAGCCTCCCCCCTGAACCACACTGGAGACAGCAATCAGAAAGCGGGGCACTGAGCGTGAGCCCGATGGCAACTGTGCTCCTAGGCAGAGTCGGGGAGTTCGAGAGCCCTAGAATTCTGGGTCCAGCTACGTTTTCACTTATCAGGTGGCCTAAAGATGTGTGTGTGTCACCAACATTACACGTGCAATACACAACTCTGGGGGAGCACCAAACTACAGTAGACAAAGTCCATTTCCAGAGAGCTTACTTCAGCTGGCTTCATGTGTCTGATCATGGGGCCCGAGAAAGCCAAGGCGATGACAGTAAGACCAATAAATCAATAAATGCCCAGCAGCCTGTTCTAGAAATCTATCAGCAATGCTAAGGAGGGGAAAGATCTAAAACTCTGACGCTGGATTTTACCAATCTGAGCCACATCTGTGGAGAATAGCCTCTTTCCTCCCCCTGCAAGAGAAACACCTCAAGGCTTTGCAAGTTCAAAATGACAGGCTTGCAAACACAAGCAGGTAGGTTCATTTACCATTCAGCAGCAGTGGAATATGCGGACGGGAGTCATTAGTAGAATTTGGCAGCTTGATGAGTAATTAAAATTCTCTTTCGGCTATGAGCCAGGGTGTGGCAAGGGTCTGTACAAACTGATGTCCACAAGGGGCCTGCCCTTGCTCCAGTGTGAGGACCTGTGACCCAAACGTCAATGTCTGAGGTCACGGTTATCAGAGCTATATGTAACCAATTTTCACTGAAGTAGTCCATTTTACAAAAGAAAAAAAAAAAAGGCAAGCAAACATGGGGTGTTAGATAAAATGAGTTTGCCAGATTTCTGCAGCTTCATAAAGCCTGCTCTCATCACACAGTCTGTCACCTGCCTTGAAGGTGCAGCCCTGCACGCTGAGGAGAAATGGCCACTGGCATTCACTGCTACCCCGTGAACATATTAATGTCAGGAATTGTATCATTTTCCTCCTCAACACAATGTTATACATCTCCTTCACTGACACAAAGGAACTTCTTTCAGCAAGGGTCCCTAGGTAAATAACTGGGGGGAGGGGGCGTGTCATCGAAGAAAAGCACCTGGTTATTAAGGCAATGGCACCCCACTCCAGTACCCTTGCCTGGAAAATCCCATGGATGGAGGAGCCTGGTGGGCTTCAGTCCATGGGGTCGCTAAGTCGGACACGACTGAGCAACTTCACTTTCACCTTTCGCTTTCATGCATTGGAGAAGGAAATGGCAACCCACTCCAGTGTTCTTGCCTGGAGAATCCCAGGGACGGGGGAGCCTGGTGGGCTGCCGTCTATGGGGTCACACAGAGTCGGACACGACTGAAGTGACTTAGCAATTAAGGCAATGGGTAGAAACTAGTATGAAGAGATTAGAAAAAGATCAGTTATACCTTGAAAACCTGGAAGCTTTTGATTCTTAAAAAAGAAAAATAAAAAAATTTCCCCTAATTTTAGAGATCGCCCTGCATGTTTTTAGCATTCAGTTATATTTCTGGTTTATAACCTTCAGGTCCCTTACCTGCACCAAATAACTTCCTGACACCCTCCCTCCCTACCCTTCAGCTGTATCCAGCGGGATGAATTTATGTCACTCCTAAGGACTAAACACACCTTCACCAATGTTACTCTTGAGGGAGGCATTTCTGGTAATTGCTTTTAAAAACCCTTTTACATGTACACATTCTCATGGCACAATTATGGAACTTCAAATTAGCACTGCAATATTTATGGATTCCAGTTTATCATCCAGCCTGGAAAATGGCTTATCACTTTAATGTAAAATACATTCATAATTCTCTCTGGCTGCAACGGGGAAGCTGGGTTTGCAGCCTCACCCACACTGGGGCGTCTCTCCACCAACTCTCCGGCAGAGGCACATAAACAGCAGGAACATAGTTTATGATCAATGAGCCAGACTCGCACCCTCCTTCCCTTTCTGGGACTAGGCACAAGCCACCGGATAACCATCTCTTCCTCTGACTCTATTAAAGGCTTAAGAGCCAACTCACGCAAGCCTGGGAAAAGAGAATTTTCTGTTTTTCAAGTCATAAAAAAATGGCCATTTCGAACACCTAGTTGTACCTGCCCTGCTTTAAATTAGCCAATAAATTGGGAATCCTCGATTTTAGTTAGATAAGTGTTATTCTTCCTGTTAAGGAGTGAATCAGAAAACCTGACTTTAAAAACAATCATCCACAGGTTTGTCAAATACGAAAAATATCTGAGATCGAGAATCCTGATGAAAACAAGACTGTTGATGGCTTTCTCAAGTCCTCTTTCCAAAATTTAGAGTACAATGATTAAAAAAATATCCATGCAGGTTCCTCAGTATTTCCCCCAGAGTTACACATTTGGCAAGCTTCTAAATGTCATTCTTCCATCATTACTTATCTTCTGTTATTTGGTTCTAAAATATAGGAGATTGTATCTCTCTGTACCCACAATGTGCTTTCAAAGGCACATGTAGAAAATACATTACAGATGCAGGTTTTCATTTATTTTTAAAAAAGGCTCTTTCTAATCCACAATCTTCCTCTAAAAGAGAAGACAAGCTTTCTTTGGAGATGGCTGCATTTGAAAGCCAGTTACAAAAAAAAAAAAAAAAAAAAAAAGGTCAGTATTGTATTGATTCATGGCTAGTTTCCAGAACAAGCATGATTCACTCTAGTCTGATAATGAAGCTGGATCCCACCCCAGTGGAATATGTAAGGGGGGAAAAAGGGCTGACAGTATTTCACTGAAATTACAAAATTCCATAAGAAAAACCAGATTACAGGATTACCAATCACAGCAGGGTTGCCTTCTTCTTGACAGCTTAGGTTGCTGTGGGAATGTACATGCTTCTTAGACCAAGTTCTTTGAAGAAAAGTTTTACAAGCAGCCAAACATCAGCGTTACTGTTCATCATGAAGCAATTCAGAAAAGCAACAGTAATGCAAGTTGCAGAAAAATAAAGAGAAATGCTGCGAATGGGAGAATATGGTGGAGGCAGGGGTCGTAGTGTCTGGGTTGGGGTACACGGTGCGTTGAACCAGTGAAAAGCACCATCTTGTACTTAGAACAAAGCTTCAGGCATCAGTAGGAAAGAACAGTTACAATTGACAGTTTTTACAGCAAGATACCTGTTAGGTCAAGTACAACCCAGTTTCGGTTGAGATTGACAAGAGCTATTAATCCCGTGCATACACCATGACATGAGTTTGGCCTTCCCTGCTTAAAGAATCACCGAGTTCACTGTTACTGGAGAAACCAGCTACCACCCCAGTGGAATAAATCCAAGCTTTAGTGAGATACTGTGCTCAGCCGTGGCGAGAAGATGGAACCAGACAGTATCTGTGAGTGCCTACATTCTGGGTAGAGAGCAAACCATTACTCAAACAGCTCATTGGCCACCAGGCGCCAACTAGGGCGGAATCACAGAAAGTTCTCTCTACATTTCTACCTACCTGACTCCCTAACAAAACACACAGCTGAACTCTTATAAGCTATATAAAGTTTGCTGTTCCCTTGGGAATAGAGATGTGCGTGTGTGCTTAGCTGCTCAGTCGTGTTCAACTCTTTGTGACCTCACGGATTGTAGTCCACCAGGCTCCTCTGTCCGTGAGATTCTTTTCCAGGCAAGAATACTGGAGTGGTTGCCATTTACTCCTCCAAGGGATCTTCCAGGCCCAGGGATCGAACCCGCGTCTCTTGAGTCTCCTGCACTGCAGGTGGATTCTTTACCACTAGCACCACCTGGGAAGCCTATTGGAAGAGATGCTCCCATTGAACAATAGGAGGCCAATTTTTTTGGCTAGCTGTCTGAGCTCCCCTATGTAAGCTCCTTCACAGATGCTCTCTGTTTCCATGAGCCTACTGTGCCCCCTGACTACAGAGATCCTGCTCACTTCCAAAGACCACCCACACCCCAACTCAGTATGAAATGCAGGCCTGGAGAAGATGAAGTCAGGAAAACGAAGTCCATTCTGTTCATCTTCTATTTCCCCACCTTTACTGAAATACAGTACCACTGAGCAAGACCGCTCAGGATGTCTCAGTGGTAAAGCTTGCTGTTTAGTGAGCAGGATCACTGTATTCTAGAAGAAACAGGTATTCCAAGTACAAATTGGTATTCAGTCATGTTAAAAAAAAAAACAAACAAACATGTCAGACAGTGCTCCAACAATGCAGGAACAGAAGGTACACCATGCTCTGAGGATAAAGACAGAACGCTGGGGAAAAAAAAAAAAAGGTTTCTTTTAGGTAGGTACATGCTGACCGTCCAGGGCATACCACAGCACGACAGAACAATGTTTTCTCAACTCGATTAAACAAATGACAAAAATGAGAATGAAGTCCCCAGCCTTGTCTATTGTAAAATTAACTTAGCGTATTAGAAATTTTTAATAAAATATTAAAAGTGCGCACAGAAAGAAGGGAATTGGGTTAATAATAAAGGCCAAGCTTGTGAGATGGGGTTAGTTAGGTTCTCATGGCAACTTTCTAGGTAGAGAGGAGGTGAGGGCAAGGGACTGAACCCACTGGCTATCCAGGTGCAAGTGTAGACAGCAGCGGGGGAGTTGGGGGGGAGGTGTCCTCGACTAGGGAAGGCTTATCTTTGGTCTTTCTATAAACCATTGTGGGCAGAGTGACAAAATGCTTTCTTTCTTACAAAGGAACTTCCAGGCCCAGGAAAAAGCAATTGTTGGCCTAGTTTCAGGAGCCAGAAAGGTCATCTGTGAAAATGACAGGCCCATCACAGGTTCCAAAATGATCCCTCTACTGTTTCCTATTTGAGATGCAGTCAACAACCCCAATTTATAATAAAGGAAAAGCATTGCTTCCAAACTCTCAAACTAACACCTCCACCTCTTTCGATGCTTTTTTACCACACAACACTGATCCTCCCTCTCTCCTTACTATTTTGGTTTACATTGCATTCGGCAGTGATTTCTAACTACTACTCTTCAATAGCCTGAAGTCTTTGCACTTGGCCCCTAGCAGCAAGCTCACGCAATTCCTAGGACCATTTCCATGGTTACATCAACAGTATCTGCCTAGGAGTTAGCTAACCTTCCACACCCGCTCTCAAGTACACCCTTAGATCAGATAATCCATGTCAACTGCTATGAGGTTTTAATCCTCCTCCTTTCAAATGTAAACCACCCCAAGACATATCAGCGTAACCTGATTTAACAGCCACACCAAGATGCCAAGGAGCTGTCTTCTACCAGAAGTTACAACTAAACACCAGAGGCCAAGAAGGTTGCCAAAGGCTGTTTTCAGGCTAAGCTGTGATGTCTGCATTGTTTAGTTCATCCACACAGAAATGATCCTGAACAAATCAGGGTCTCTGATTTTTAAAGCTTTTAGGAAAAGAAGATTTTCCCATTCTACTCCAGGTTCCGCCAGGGTTTTAACTGCTTTCATTGGAAAAGGAGGAAAAAAAAAAAAAAAAGTTCCCCATGTTGGAGGGTTCGTCTGTGTTTTCTGGAGTGATGGGTGGTGAATTTTACGGAGCAAGACCTTTTTTTGTTTCCACAAGATTCAACTCATCTCCTCTCAGATATATATATGACATATAAATCAGCATTTGCAACTTCCATTCATAGAGGAAATACTCAAAATCTCTAAGTTTCCCAGGAAACAGTAATAGTCCTTTTCCAAGTATGTGTCCAAACAGGTGGAAATCAGGCCACTTTTGATCTTTGATGTCTAAAATACTAGGCCAAATCACGGGTATTTTTGCTTTTCATGATGATGATTTTTTTATTTTTAAAAAGGCTGTCACATTAAATGGCATGCTTATTTTGATCCAAAAGTCACAGCTTCAATTTAAAAACCAGCAACCGGTGTTAGAGGTATACACAGTGTACACTAGAGACCAGAGTTCCCTGTATTGCATTTCACTTAACTAACAGAAACAGATGGAATTAGACTAACAAGGAAAACACAGCACCAGTGAATTCTTTAAATGTCACCAGAGGCAAGTTCTTTAATCACTTCTTTCTTGTAGAAGCTCAGCCACTAGTACCTTTCTTTCTATATATTCTTATGAGCTTGGCTAACATGGTTGACAGTAAAACTCATCTGAGAGCTATTAACAACGGTTTATTTCAAAATGTCCACTTTTTCCAGATTAAAAGAAACTTACTCTATTGCAGAGGTTGTGCTGGAAGATTCTTCTGCAGTTTGATTTGTAAAATCTGCAGCAAGAGTTGACCCTTGGACAGTGCTGCAGGGGTCAGGGGTGCAGACCCTCCAAACAGTAGAAAATTTACATGTAACTTGGAATCGGCCCTCTGTGTTATATATTTACACTTCCGCATCTGTGGATTCAACCAACTTTGGATTGGGCAGTGCTGTATTATTTACGACTGAAAAAATGTCCAAGCTTAAGTGGACCTGCATTATTCAAATCCATGTTCTTCTAAAGTCAACTGGAGCTTCATTCCTGTGAAACTAGAGGAAGGCTAGCCTTCGAGTCATTAAGCTCTTCAAAGGATGGATGTTTATACAATACAAAGGACAAGATGGAGAACGAAAGAGCCTTTCTTGGGGAAGTAACTCAGAGAGCTTTTTAATTCTGGTTAATAAAAATAAGGACTCAGACAAAAAAGAGTGATGGAAACAGAAGCAAATAAACTCAGACCTAATGAGGAGGACCCCAAGTTTCTTAATTTAAGGTTGGGCCTACCTGTAGTCCAATTACTCACTAATGACTTTACCTGCACCAAACCCATGAATATTCATTGGAAGGGCTGATGCTGAAGCGCCAATAGCTTGGCCTCTTGATGTGAAGAGCCAACTCAATGGAAAAAGACTCTGATGCTGGGAAAGGTTGAGAGCAAGACGGGAAGGCAGTGACAGAGGATGAGATGGTTGGATGGTATCACTCAATGGACATGAGCGTGAGCAAACCATGGGAGATAATGAAGGCAGGGAAGCCTGGCATGCTGCAATCCATGGGGTCACAAAGAGTCGGACACAACTGCGCAACTGAACAATAGCAACATACCGTGCTGAAGTAGGGAAGAGCATTTTAAGTGGAAAAAGTTGATTAAAAACATAGGAACGCTGGTTAAAGATAGGAAAAAGGGAAGCTGATATGCATGTTCACCAGTTTTAACAAAATTTAAAATGGCATCTTATTATTTTAATTGTTTCTTCTTTTAGAAACTGCTTGACAACACAGTCAAACTGATTCGAGAGCTAAGATGCAAGCGGGGTTTCTGATTCAACTGTGGACCCGCTGGGTTTCGTATACTTGGTGGAAATTTAATGAGGCTCATGTTATGTTTTGGTTTTGCAACAAAACAAAAAACAAAACACAAAACACATTGCTTGGTTTGAATCTTCAAAGCGGTTCTGAAGACTTAAGTGGGAATTATTCACATTGTAAGTGCAGGTCGCAGCAGCACAACTTGGTGAGAGAAATCCGTGAGAAGTTTCCAGATGAGTCACACATGCAGGGAAGAATCTGGCCCACAGACGTTCTTTAATTAAATGCCTGTCTGATAAACTGTCGTCAGTGGCATACAGATGACCGGTAAAGGAGCCAGGGCAACCGGTGGTTGAGTTCTGGAACTCATTAAGTGCATTTCTTTATGCTACGAGAATTTCTTGCATTTTTATCTTGCCCCGAATGAGCAACAACAAAGTATCTACCGCAAAAGGGTCTATAATTTACATATTTTGAAATATTACCGAGCGAAAGATATTAATGCAGGGAGGCCATGGAGGAGCCATGAGTGGCTTGAACATTTCTGCTTCTATATCTGGCTTGTTTTCCAACCGAGGCCTTAAGAAGACATCATTGCATACAGCAGCCACGATGTGAAGACCTGGCTTCTTTGCTGATGCAGGCAACCCCCCTCCACTAGCTACTGCCTTAGAAAAACTGGCGGACAGGTCTTGGGAAACCCTTTGGAAATCTGAGAACTCACGGGTCTCTCATCTCTCTGCCCATTCTGTTTATACTCAGGCCCATCTCTGACCTCCCTACACTCAGTTCAACTTCATGGATGTGTCTGCCCTTCTCAGACCACACAGGGAGATTGCAAAGGCCAGGGAAGGGCTAGGGGACCAGTCTCGCTAGAGGCAGGGAGCATGGAAGCTGGGATGGTGGAGGCTGTTGGCTTTCCCGGACAACCTCACCTCAGTGAACTGGCTCTACCGCCCGGCTCTCAGAACGCTTAGGCTGACTCCCCCAGCAGTGCAGGCAAGCTCTCCCAGAGGCAACAAGTGAATATTCTGAGCACTTCAGAACATGTGGCTTTCGAATAAGCTATACCCCTCCCACCTGTGCCCCTCTTTTCCTGTAAGCGCCATGAACCACAACAAAATTGCCACTCTCACAAAGACTGGCTGAGAAGCAGAAATTGAGTTGTTTGGCTGGTACAAAGCCAACCTGAGAGAAACTCTCCCAGTGACCCCAAAAGTGGAAAATCTTGTCAATATAGAACTGCACACACCATTGTTGATCAGTTGCTTTTGAAAACATTTTAGATAAAAGCCTACTTCTTTAGGCCAAAGCAAAACAAAATAATTAATGGAATATGTTTTGCTTTGGGATTTACATCTGATGATTCACATTCTAAGCCAGGTAAGTTCATACCTTTTGCTCCTCCATATTTCATGATCAGACTGCTATATGATTAGAGGTGAAAACAAAACTCATTTGGGCAAATCACCTTCACAAATAAACCACAGATTCCAAAGGTGACTCTGTTTAACTCACATTTGACTACTTTTTATAAAGCAAGTTGACATCTTTTTCTAAGTTCAAAACAGGAAAAGCAAAATTGGGATATAAACTGCAAAAATCCTACAAAATAAAAAGCAGAAGTTCCACTTACCTAGTATGGACTCTTAACAACCTAAGCCTACATGATTCCTAGTCTTCATGATTTTAATTATTAACCCACACGAGAATGTCAAAAAATAAAATATTGAATCCAAAAGTTTCTAGTGCATTAAGATGCACAAAGAGTAAAACGCTGAAGTCTAGAGGCCAAGGCTCTGGTTTTAGCTTTGTCATGCAATAGCTATAGGACAACATGAAATCTCTTACGTTCACCAGGACAAGGTTTCTCAACAATAAATGAAGGTTTAACCTAGGTGACCTCTAAGATCCCTTCTGGTTTTAAAATCCTGCGACTCTGTTAAATATGTAAATCTAAAGCAAGACATGAAGAGACTACTTCAATGAACATCTTGCAAGCTATCCGGTCATCAATTTGATTCATCAGTCATGCACTGAATCAAATGACTAGGAAGATAAAGCCAAAGTGTGCATAAAAATGGATTAAGGTTTCAGAATCTTTAAAACCAATGTCTTGACATTCATGTGGACAGTCACATGTGAACCACAGGGTCTGTCAATATTTTTCTTGTTCAATGCTGCTGCCAAATTCTACTCAGTTTCCTAAACACGTTTAGTTAGCTCTTCCTCATGACAAAGCCACATGATGAGTTTTTATAAGGCCACTGGCAAGGCGGCACCCCAGTGATGGATCACTGTTACAACTCTTTCCAATAGTTTTGTAGTTACTTAGGATCTAAAATTTTTGTTCTGTATCTTAAAAAAAAAAAAAAATGTACCAAAGACTAAAAAAGTACCAAAGAGCAGGCAAAGTACCAAAATACCAAAAACCATTTCATTTGTAATGCTTTTCTTATTCGGCAAGCAAGCCAACATTTCAGCTAACACTTCCATCACATTCCACTAGGTTCTAGAAAGCAATAGTATCTGGCCGAGAAATGACCCTGGCTGCCTAGCAGAGCCTTCTGGGGAGCCCAAGAGGCACTCCAGACCAGTTATATCTCAATTTCTAGGGTCAGGGCTCAGACAGCAACCATTTTTAAAATGTCTCCGGTGATTCCAAAGTGCTGCTAAGGCCGAAAAGCAATGCAAGTTCAAACCACCTTCCATCTGAAATGAAGGAATACTTGGTGGAAGGCACTAGTATAGGTGGGACGATTTAAAAAGAAACCAAACCTCTCCTATTTTCTTTTTTTCCTGCACAGAGAAACAGCCCGAAGTCACTGATCTGGGGAGAAGACACTGTTCCTGAGAGTGTGAATGTTAAGACTACGCACAAAAATCAACCAAAGGCCATGAGACTGGGAAACAGCCCTCGCAGAGTGCACTATTCAAAGGCAGGCGCCGAGTTTGCTAACTTCTTGGTGACGATAGCATGCACCCTTCAAGATCTTACTTTCTCCTGTGTCATCACTCCAAAGCATCTCTGTGCTTCACCAAGAGGTTCTGACAGCCAGTTACAGCTTCAAGCATCACTAACATTTGACTCACGAAAGCAAACTCAAACCAAACCAGCAATCCCATGCCAATTATAGTTCACGAGGATTTATATCATTTCACAGGAAATCTGCAAAGAAGAGAAAGAATTCCACATGCTTCTGATTTAAATATTCATTAGTCTTCACTACGATTTCAACCACGCTTCATCTCAACAAGCAGCCAACTTACACTGGGCCTTGAATTTTGTCAATTCCTCACTTTATCAGGCATAGCAAAGCAGTCCTCCTTTTAAAGAAGGGGTTCAAAGTAAAGCCTGCACCTTTCCTGGGACCTCAATGACACTTTAGTCCCAACACTCAACCAAATGGGAGAATGATCTGTGTACATGATTGAACATACGTAGAAAATTTCCATGTAAATATGACACACTATACACAGGATCAGATTCATAATAGTATTTCTTCCTCGCCTTCAACCAGAAAGAGAAACAAGCTCTTGGTATAATCAGAGAAACTTGTCATGATATATGAAGTTTTGCTAGTCTGAAAGATTTGAGAAGTCAGGCATGGCCTATCCAAACCCGTCTGCCCAAAACTCCCTGTGACAAATGTCAATTACAAATTAACAAGCAGCTAGGACTCATCCTCCCCTGGGAAACCCTGGACTCGTGACACCAGGGTCCCAACCTTTGGGGACTGGTCCTCTTGTCTCCTCATTCATCCTCCTCTATCTCCTGGTTCAGAGGCAGGCCACCCAAGGACTTTTTGTCCTCACCCTGGAGGGGGAGCTCAGCACGGCTGGATTGCCAAACACCAGGGGCCGGCTCAGAGGGTTCACCATTTCAGAATCTGAATCGCTGGATTCACTCCCACTGCTGGTGGAGCCCTCGGTCATTTGCAGAGGTGCCTTGCCAGCGGTACCCACTGACCGCACCATCCTTGAGGTTGGACCCATGAGAGGTGTACCATTAGCTAGCATTCTACCTCCTGGACCAGCCAGACCTCCCTTTCCAAGGCCATCAGGCATATCCATTGCCTCCGCGGTTGAGACTACCTGGCTAAGAATGAGTGGATCTGTCTCTGACTTGTTATATCTCAGATTCCTTAAGTATGGCCTTTGTGAGCTGGGGGAGCCGTTTTCATAATGGGGCTCCTGGCTTGGGAAACTCTCTCCTCCCACACCTCTCTCTCTGCGGTCATGTGTGTTTTCAGAAACATAGCCTTGAGACCCGGTCCTGTCCCAGCTCAGACTTGGACTTGAACTCCTGCTGCTGGGAGACAAGGGAGTGGCCAGGGGACTGCGACCGCCTGAACCTCTGAACATCTCGTCTATCAGAGAGCTGTGCCGTGGGAGTCTGGGGCTCCCGCTCAGATCGAAGCTGAGGTCTGCTGAGTCATCGTCAAGGAATTCTCTGGAAGGGGGCCGGGAGGACTTGGCAGGGTGAGGGGCAGCCCGGGGCCTAGCCTCTATTCGCCTCTCATCATCCCTGGACGGCAGATAAACGCCACTGGTCACGTCAGCCTCATAGTTGTCATTTGTTTGGGACCGGGACGCGTGCTCCCTGAGCAGGTCGGATTCACTGTCTACGTCACTGCAGTCAATGAAAGGAATGGACGCGCTGCTGCCTCGGGCAGCCTCGGATGCTGGACCTGTGCTTGGCTGCGGGGGCCGCGGCCTACTCTGCTGGGGCCTGTCCTTAACGAGCTCCTCGTCCTCCGCCGCCGCCGCCCCGCTGGCCCCGTCTCCCTTCGCGCTCCCGGCCGGGCTCCTGGACGGGCCGGGGCCGCGCCGCCGCTCAGCGTCC
>SJXQ01012842.1:153348-175042 GCA_006408695.1 Aepyceros melampus
TGTTCTTTCAGGGTCCCCGGCAGCCCAAGTGAGGCAGGGCCTCAGCATTCTAGGACCCGGGGTCTCCCGAGTTTTCTTTGCAACAAGAGCGCCCTTCCCGCCCACAGGGAGCTTCCCGAGGTGGTGTGGGGCAGGGGGCAGAGGAAGAGGCACCCGCCCAGGGTCCCCGAAAGCCAGTTGACACGGATTTCAGACAAATGACAGAAACCACCTTTGTTTCAATGCCCAAGGGAGGAATGAGCTGGTCACGGCTCTCTGGAGTCACACAATAAAAATCGCCTTCGTGTGCTTCCCCCACAAAGCTCTTATTCTCCTGTAGAGAAAACCCTGAGAGCACATCCAGAGACCAGCTCCGGGGCAAACGAGCTCTGGCCACCCTCAGAGCAAGAGTGATAATGGGTTCGGCTGCCAACTGCGGGCGCTGCCATGTAATGCGAGCCCTGGGAACTGGCTGCCCAGTCCCCTGCCAGCGTGAGGTTCTGACCTTGGCACCGAAGGGGAGCTACACCCATCCCTCGAGAACTAGGTTCCTGACACCCGGCCACAGCTGGAGGAAGAGGGTGGGCTTGGCTCTGGGGGGCCCCACCAGCCCTACACTGAGCTCAGGCCAACAGAGAATCATCCTCGGGAGCAAGGGCATGGGAGGGAGAGGGGCAGAGATACAGGCCGAGGTCTCGGAGCCCAGGCTTCAGAGGTGAGGGGCGCAGAGCCTGAGTCTGGTCAGGGTCAGAGCACAGAGCTCGACTCTCCAGAAAACACCCCTGAAGGGTGAAGGATGAAGACCTTAAAAGCAGACCCGGTCCTCAGCAGAGGACGGCTGGTGGCAAATAGAGCTATGAGAGCGACTGACACCATCACTGACTTGTTTCGGCACTTCAGAATTTGGCTCTGACGGCTGCGTAGCAAGGCTTCTGATGGAATGGATCTTGCTGTGTTTCCTGGGAGAAATCACACAAGACAGACCAAGTTAGATGACTTGGCTGTTTTTTGTTGCTGATTAAAAAAAAAACACCAAAAACAGCACTAGGTACTCACTCAATAGTGAAGGCACCTAAAGTAGTCTGGATAAATGATCCCTGGAAACAGACCCCGCCACCCCTTCTATAACACCCGTAATATCCAGGGGTTGCTTCAACCTTGAGCTAGTTCTCGGCATCCCTAGCTTCTGCTGGATTGGTCCAGCTGGTTGAGAGCACCAGCTACTGAATGCTCACTCTCTAGTTATGGGAAATGTCGCCGGGAGGGAGAAGGTAGTAGACTCGCGAAAGCTCTGAATTGCAAGTGATGGTGTGATGATATGAAATCAATTTGTGTCTCTGGGTAATGATTTTGTAGATCAGTTCTGTAATAGAGGCCACTGCCACTAATCGGCTGACTCCTTCGCAGCCCTCGGTTCAGAGAAAAGGCCCTGCCCCAGGAATGAATTTATGGACTCCACAGTAGAAGAAGGTGGATTTCAGTGCCACTAACACCTCCCCTTTAATCTTTTCTTTCCCGTAGGTAGGTGGCCCCACCTTCCCAGGGAGCAAGCATTAGAAACCTTTAAGGCATTCACACACGTGTGCTAAGCCACTCAGTTGTGCCTGACTCTGCAACCCCATGGATTGTAGCACACTAGGCTCCTCTGTCCATGGGATTCTCCAGGCAAGAATACTGGAGTGGGTTGTCATTTCCTTCTCCAGGGGATCTTCCCAATGCAGGGATCGAACCCAAGTCTCTTATGTCTCCTGCATTGGCAGGCAGGTTCTTTACCACTAGTGTCACCTAGGAAGCCCATTCACACACAGCAAACTGTAGAGAGAATAAATTTAAGGCCTATCCAGCTTTTCTTTAAAATACTCCAAAGTAACACACCAAAGCTCTGGAGCACCCACATTCTGAGTCAGAGAGAGCAGGGCCCCTTCTCATATGATCCCCAAAAGACTAATTCAAATCATCTAAAAAAAAATGATGGGGTTTGTTACATCTAGATAAACAGGCAAATAACCTGAATCTTATGTCTCTGGATATAGGGAGGGAGAAACAAGCTCAGTTCTGAATCATGACAAATACACAAGGATGGTCACGGCATTCTTGTGTTTGTTTCAGCAAAGCAAAACACCCAACAACCCAAATGTTTGTCAACAGGGAATCAGATAAATTAAAAATAATACTTTATGATACCATAAAACAATGAACCTAGATCTCAAACTCAGGGTAGGGTTTAAGAAGCAAGATGCCCAATTATGTACAATGTAATACTGCTTATTCAAATGAAAAAGGACATCCCCAGAGCATTCTGCCTATTCTCTTGGGTGCATGAATATTTCTATTAGAAGTAAGAAGAATCAGGTACTTTGCCTCTGGGGAGAGGAGGAGGGGCATAATGAAGGCTGTTGCTTAAAGGGGATTTTTCACTACCTCCATAACCACAATAGCTACGAATAAAAGAAGAAATAAAACCCCAGGAACAAAATATCAAAAATGTTACTAGCTAATTCTAAGTAGTAGGAACATGCATGTTTGCTGTATTCTCTGTGCTTTATTATACTTTTTAAATGTGTTCAAGTGAAAAAAGAAGAACATTAAAATAAACACTTGTAATTCTCCAGGTAGGAACACCGGAGTGGGCAGCCATTCCCTTTCTCCAGGAGATCTTTCAGATCCAGGAATGAACCCGGGTCTCCTGCATCACAGGCAGACTCTTTACTGTCTGAGCCGCCAGGGAAGCTCTGTTACTAAACAGTCCTTGGTGAACCAACATTTCACCCCTTAACCCTTTTCTTTTAGTCCCTCTAGGCAGAACAATGCTGAAGGGCAATGGGCTCTGGAGCTGGGTGACCTGGGCGAGTTACTCTGCATATTTGAGCTAATGTGTCTCAATCTTTAAAAAGGGAAGAAAATAGCACTGACCTCACAGAGATAGTATAAAGACTCCAAGAGTTTATATGTCTAGGGGACTTGGGACAAGGCCTGGGATATGACAAGAGCTACCAGCCTTTGCTAACAACAGTAATAATAAATTCTGTTTTTCTTCAATCAAACTTCATCAAGTTAAAAAGTGTATAGAACTCTGCTCAGTACTCTGTCATGACCTGCAATGTAGATTCTATGGGAGTAGGATACAAAAAGAGGAGATATATGTACAACTGATTCACTTTGCTGTACACATCAGAAACTAACATTGTAAACAATGATACTCCAATAAAAATGAATTAAATAAATAAAACTAAAGAAAAGGGGTTGCAACTTTTCGAATTAAAAAAGATTTCATAGAAATACTGTCAGTTCAAATCCCCGAATATCTAAGGACTCAAGGTAAGTAGGTTTTCACAGCGCTGTGTCCCCTCTGTAAGCTCCTGTTCCTCCTCCATCCCTGTCCCCTGTCCCCTTCCTCTCACCCTGGAGTGAGGGTCTGCAGCTGTTCTTATCACTGAACAGGCAGGGCTCACCCATGGCCCACCGAGAACGACTCCTTTCCAATCAGAAGCAGCATTGACGTTTCTCTTACCTTTCAAACTGCACTTTCTTATGTCCGCCTTCTTTAACATAGTCAAGAACCTGCTTCTGAGTCCGACCACTACAACGAAGACCGCAGGCGGGAAGAGAGAAGACAGCAAGATGTTCTCAGGTCACACTCAGCCCAGCCGTCTTGCCATCTTTGCCTCCCCTCCTCCCATAAGCAGTCCCAGGAGAACCTGTGCTTTGCTGTCCCTTTTCCGTCTCGATACATCCCTTATCAATTTAACAGAAAAAAAGTCCAACCACCCAATAATCCTGTGTTTGGCTATGAAGCAACCATCCCAAGAGCCTCTATACTTCACGAAAGCGGGACAGTTCTAGTCACCGTACACACCAATGCCCAGGATAGAATCTGACATGCAGGAGACTCTCAAGGATTTGTTGAAAGACTGAGAGAGAAAATGAACCAATGATGGGCAAGTCTACACAGTCTTTGGTGAAGATACAGCATTTTTAAGTTTTTTTTTCACGTAGACCATTTTTAAAGTCTTTATTGAATTTGTTACAATATTGCTTGCGTTTTCTGTTTTAGCATTTTGGCTAGTGAGGCATGTGGGATCTTAGCTCCTGAATCAGGAATCCACACCCGCTGCATTAGAAGGCGAAGTCTCAACCACTGGACCGCCAGGGAATTTCCTCTACAGCAAATGCTAACGAGGCACTTTTGCTTCCACCTAGAAAGGGAATTCTTTGTGCATTAGAGAGTTCCACTGGGAGCTGACCATGGCTGGGCAGACAGCCTCGTGGCCATCCAAGATTCAAATAGAACACAGCTAGGAGCCTTCTAGGATGACCAAGCAAACACTCTTATCTGCCAAGTGTCTTGGAAGATAACTTGAACGTCTTAGGGAAATGAATCCACGATAAACATGGAGATGGGAAGTATGATCCTTACCTGAACCGAAATGATGACCCTCGGCTAAAGAGAACGGGCTTGGGCTTTGGCTTGGGCTCTTCGAAAAGTCTAAAAAAGGCATGATGTTCAACACAGATTTTCCAGAAGGACTTGCAAAAATCCCGACTGGCCATTAGGAATTCCAAGGTATCCTGGTACGAGCTCTAAAAAGAGAGGAGAGCATCATAGGTTTTCCCATTTCCACAGACGTTCAGTTGAAAAACAGGAAAGGGGGCAGAAAACAAATCTGCCTCATTAAGTTTTAGCCGTGTTATTTCATTATGGCATGACCATAAATCCACATAGTAAAATACAGGTGTTCCTTATGATGCCATATTGTCACCTTTCCACCATCTTCTTCCCCACTTAATTCCTTAGAGGAACAGACAGACAACGGGACACTCAGCAGAAATCAACATTCCCTTTGACTGAATTCATAAACAAATTCTCTTCACTTGGCTTACATTTCCTTCTTCAAAAAAACCCCAAGTCTCAAAATTCCTTTTATGCCTCCTTAAATGAATCGAAACAGTTTTTCTTTCCATTCTCTCTCTCATGGTTCATGCCAACTTTGAATATTGTGCTTAAGCCTTTCCTCCATTAAATAGCGTAAGATTCCAGCCTCCAGGTGGCCCCAGGACCGTACAGGAAATGAACATTTTTTTTTTCTGGAGCACAAAAGTATCAGTCAAGGCTGAAAAATTCATGTCCTTTGATTTGAGAAAGGGGATATGGTAATTTTCTACTCCTAGACTGAATGCTCCCAATTTAAGTGGCCAGCTTATGTAAACAAAGGTTACCACAGTCCTTAACATTCCCAGCAGTCCCAGCTATTTTGGGGAAATCTCACAGCTCTGTTTCAACTTACAGTCAGGCTTCAGTACAGTCTTTTGGACTCAAAACACATTTTCTCATACAAAACAACCTCCAAGGGTGCCTGCTTCCCGGTCAGGTCATAAAAACCCATTTCATCCATACTGTATCCAAACTACTATAAGCCTTGTTGTTGTTCAGTCTCTCAGTCACGTCCAACTCTTTGTGACCCCCATGGACTGAGGCATGCCAGGCTTCCCTGTCATTCACCATCTCCCGGCGTCTGCTCAAACTCATTTCCGTTGAGTCAATGATGTCATCCAAATATCTCATCCTCTGTCGACCCCTCCCTCCTCCTGCCCTCAATCTTTCCCAGCGTCAGGGTCTTTTTCAATGAGTCAGCTCTTCACAAGAGGTGGCCAAAGTATTGGAACTTGAGCATCAGTCCTTCCAATGAATATTCAGGGTTGACTTCTTTCAAGATTGACTGGTTTCACTTCCTTGCTGTCCAGGGGACTATAAACCTTCAGCTCAGTTCAGTCGCTCAGTCATGTCCTACTTTTTGCAACCCTATGAACCGCAGCACAGCAGGCCTCCCTGTCCATCACCAACTCCCAGAGTCCACCCAAACCTATGTCCATTGAGTAGGTGATGCCATCCAACCATCTCATCCTCTGTTATCCCCTTCTCCTCCTGCCCTCAATCTTTCCCAGCATCAGGGTCTTTTCAAATGAAGTCAGCTCTCCGCCTCAGGTGGCCAAAGTATTGGAATTTCAGCTTCAGCATCAGTCCCTCCAATGAACACCCAGGACTGATCTCCTTTCGGATGGACTGGTTGGATCTCCTTGCAGTCCAAGGGACTCTCAAGAGTCTTCTCCAATATCACAGTTCAAAAGCATCAATTCTTCGGTGCTCAGCTTTCTTTATAGTCCAACTCTCACATCCATACATGACCACTGGGAAAACCACAGCCTTAACTAGCTGGACCTTTGCTGTCCAGGGGACTATAACCCTAGACTGCCATTTATAATCTTTGTCCCCCCATGGGGAAAAAGTACTCCAGTTCTGGCTGGGGACACCAGTGCTCTGCCATCCCCTCCTCTATCCCTATTTATGGTGGAAGGAGAAGATGCTTTCTTCCTCTTTTGACCCAGTCCACATGAGTAACATCTTTAGAGGCTCTGTGGGCAGCCTGTATGGGTGTGGCTGGGTCAGTTCCTGAGAATGCACTGTCAGGGGTGGGGGACCCCTGCATGGGCAGAGACTGGCCTGGAACACAGCAGAATGCTGAACGGGATCTGGAGTGGCCAAGGCTGGAGACACAGCGACTATTAAGCGGGGTTGGGGAGGGGGTGTCGGATGTGCACATATCTGTGCCCAGGGAAGTGACCCCTCCCGGGCACACATCTGTGCCCTGCCTACTGATGGCAGCTGTGGAGTGGCTCAGCCTCTGGACACACCGCACAAACTAGCAGAATCCTGGAGGGCTGCTGGCCGCGGGTTCCACCTGCGCCCTAGTGAGACCCACTCCACCCCAAGGTGACTCAAGCTCACTTGAGGAACATCAAGTCCTGTCCCCACGGAGGTTCCCGAGAGGCACTTACGTTCACATCCGGGCGGAGCTTGATAAGAAAGCGCTTCCTCTTGAAGCTCAGCTTCCGCACCTTTGCCCAGTTGAAGGCGTTGATCTTCGTAAAACCCTGAGGAGAGAGGCATCCGCTGGTGAGCCGGGAACTGCATGATAAGCAACACAGGAGATGGTCTGCTTTGCCCCCAGGGATCAGAAGGGAGGGCTGATGCGATGGTTCATAAGAATGCTTCCTGCCGCAGAATTCCAGGGTTCTGTGGCTGCGAGTGATACCCGCTCCCTTCCTAGATTCATTGTTTTGCACTAATTCTATGATCTGACTTTCACACTTAAGTCTGCCTCCAGGGAGAGAAGAGGCTGACCAAGTGGCTGATAAAAGAGAACAATGAATAAAAATAATAACCATGACAACCATCATAATTATTAGCGACCATCACTGAGCAAGTTCCAGGCACGGTCCCAAGTCCTTTACAGGCCTTTTCTTCTGAAACCTTACATGAAAGCCCAGTGAGCTGGGTTTATCTTCATTCTACCCATGTGGAACTTGCAGCATGGCAAGATTTTAATTTGTTCTAAATCATACGGTCCCGCAGCAGAATGAGATTCCCAGGCATGTGCCTAAACCAGGAGCCACAGAACCAACAGAGCAGCTAGCAATCACACTTTGTCCGCACTGCTCTGCCCCTGGACCCAGCGGGCTTCCTGCATCATGGGACAGAGGGAGACCCCACCCTCGGGGTGTCTCTGATACCAGAGAACAGTCTCTGGGAGGGATGCACGTATCCTCATCTTTGATTGCCAGGTGGGATGTGGGGAACCCATAGAGGGGAGCCCCCATATTCCAGTTCCCATCTGTCCCATCCTCTCAGCTGAAATTAGAATTTCTCCAGTCCACTGGAACACCAGGACCATTTGTTTAAATTGGCTGGAATGAAGCAATTAGGCACTGGCAGGAAGATTAATTCCAAGACACAGTCCTTGTACATGATTACATTACTGAGCAGTTCTCTACATTTCAAGTGTCTCAAACACAATCAAAGCAAATTAATTCAATTGTGAGGCATGTCTTCCCCAGCTCCCCCTCCACCACCCTGATCTTTAGAAAGGGTTTTAATTTTGAAATGGGATGCTAGGACTGACAACTACCTTGTTTTATTGTCACTTTCCCCCCCTTCGGGGACTCCTAGATTATATCTGTGGGTCAAGAACTGTTAGGGACAGTTACCTCCTCAAACGCTACACTGCTCTTAAAATATTGCTTCCTTACTGTCTCAGAGGAAACAGACTTCAACTTCTCTTGCGACATGAATCTGTAGTGATTAGGGTTCATTGCAAACACCTGAGGGCTTCCCAGGTGGCTCAATGGTAAAGAACCCATCCTCTGCAATGTGGGAGACCCAGGCTCAATCCCCGGGGTCAGGAAGATCCCCTGGAGAAGGGAATGGCTACCCACTCTAGTATTCTTGCCTGGAGAGAGGAGCCTGGCGGGCTACAGTCCATGGAGTTGCAAAGAGTCAGACACAACTGAGCAACTAACACACAGATGCAGATAAACATCTGATACAGGAGAGACAGAATCCCTGGTTACTTTGGTAAAATACAAAGGGGAGAGGAACACAATCCAGCAGAGTTCAAAAACGTTTTAGGTCATGCCTGAGTTTACACGTTCCAAACAGGGTGAAATCTGACCCTACTTCATGAGCCAGGCAGATGCTCTCTTTATATCCCTTTGAAACCGAAGCACAGATTATCCACTCTTGTTTAAAAGAGAAGCCTTGAGGGATGCATTGCCCAGCACAGGGAATCTAGCCAATATTTTCTAACAACTTTAAATGGAGTATAATTTATAAAATACTCAATCACGGTGTTGTGCACCTGAAAGCAATATAATACTGTAAATCGATTATAAAAAAGAAAATTAAATTAAAAGTTCTTCAATTAAAGAAAAGAAAAAAGTCTTGGGGAAAAGCTTTGAGGTGGTGCGTATGTTCCCTGTCTTGATTTCATGGATGGTTTCATAGGATATACAAGGATAAGAACTCACCCATATTGAAGAATGGCACACTTTGAATGTTTGCATTTAATTGCATGTCAGCAATACTTTAATGATATTATTAAGAAAAAGAGATGCATTCCTCAGTAACAGTACAGCAGCACTGTCATCAAGGGCGCATACGTTTCCGAATGCAGAGTATTATGTCCTTTCATAAAACACAGGTAAGGGTCCAAGAACAGTACATTTTGCTGCAAAATTACAGCAGGACATGGACACAGATTCTAGGAATTCATAAAACTGCTGCATCCTCTAAGTTAGGTAAATGTGAAATCATAAACAAGCTGACTTAGGTAAAATCCAAATCAATTCAAACAAACAAACTCAAATTAGGTTAAACAAATGAGATGAATATCATGAGCAAGGGTGAAAAGGGTGCTTATTTTGTGGATCTGAAATCTCGATTCCATTCAACTATGTTCTAAGTGAGGTCCACAAAGAGATACAGACATCTGTGATCCTACAAGGTCAATGTGCTAAGTCACCTTGGTCGTGTCCGCTTCTTTGCAACTCTATGTACCATGGCCTGCCAGGCTCCCCTTTCCATGAGATTCTCCAGGAAAGAATGTTGATTGGGTTGTATGTCCTCCTCCAGGGGATCTTCCCAACCCAGGGATCAAACCCGCGTCTCTTACATCTCCTGCACTGGCAGGCGGGTTCTTTACCACTTGGGAAGCCCGCAAAGTCACTAAACACAAACAAATCTGCAAGCACGGATTCCCCAAGCAGAGCAAGGGCAAAGGAAATCCAGTCTGCAAGTGTGAGGGCACGGAAAGAAACAGGAAACCTAGTAGCGAGGTCTGTCTGTTCCGTTCGTCACCTAAAAATAATTATTGGAGATCTTAGCCTGGACCACCCAACATGGAATCAGAGTTGAGGGTCAACTCTTATCTCGCCATCAACAAGGGAACCGAGCTGGTGCTAAATGCTCTTACCTGAAACACTAGAATCCCCGTGTTGGCCACGGCTAGGTTGATCTTCGTGCCTTCCCGGTCCTTGGCTGGGTGCAATCGGACGCCGTACATCTCCAGTTTGCGGGCAATCTCTAGGAGCTGGAAATCCGATTCTGCTGGTGTTTGTCCACTGACAATACAATAAAATCAAGAGAAAGGGCAGGAGATTTGAACTCCCTGTGTCTATGAACTCAAGATTAAGCACCTTCTCCTGGTAAATAAAAAGGTGTTTCATCACTAACAATAGGGCTACCTGATCAGACGACACTCAGCCTCCAGTTCTTTATAACTCACAGTCAAGCCAGTGGAACAAAAGCTGTATTGCTTGTGTAACACAAAACCCCCAAAGTCTATGTCATACTTGGCCAGTTTTTTTTTTTTGAATCTCAAAGAGTTTCCTTTAAGGTCATATGAAAGCAAAACACCATGATGCTAAAACAAGTTTCTAGTCACTTAACAATAGCCCTAAATTTGCAAAGTTCAAGGCAACACTCTACCAAAGGCAACTATCAACAAGGACTCAAGTGCTTTCCTTGAAACGCAATAACAAAAACAGGAGGCACAGAGGATAGTTGAAGATATTTTATGGATCAAAGGAAAGAAACCAAAATGGAGGTGGAACAAAGGTTCCCCATTTCCACACTATTCTACGTTGTCCTGAGTTCATGAGGTCCCTTCTTGATTTCCTGGTACTTGGTCTTACACTCTTTCTTTTACTCAAAATCACAGGGTCCTAAAATGCCAGTGTTATTCTTGCCTCACAAAAAAGCAAGGAACGAGTCCAGGGGTTTGGTCTTGAGTGGGTAACCTGCATCTCTGAGAGTCCAGGATAAGTAACAACACTGACTAAGCCTCTGGGCTCTCCTCCCTCCCTCTTTGTATATTTCCTCCCAATACTTACCCTGTGCGTGTATACAGGTACTTAATGAATGTCGGAGGACAGAGAGAAACAGCTCAAAGGCAGCAACAAGGGAGACTTACATGTGGTTATGGTGAAATTCCACGATTTTGTCTTCTAGCGCATCTTGCTGAGGTATGTACTTATTTTTTGCTAAATGCTCTCTGTCCGACGCCTCATCAAAATCCCCAATCTCAGCTACAAAGAAAGGGAAAAAGAAAAACCAGCCACATATGATTAACACTTCACAGTTTCTTACATTCCCAGTGGACTGTTCCCCAGCTAGTAAACTGGAAAAAGTAGCCAAGAACATAAGGCGATCCCAGCTGGTGAGTATCCTAAGGGCGAGATGTGAGAAGCTGTGGACGGGTGAACGGATTTAACAGCTCTGCCAACGTAAGATGACAGTTTCCACTTTTTCTCATCTCTACCCGTTGGAAAGAAAACTTCAGAGTCATTCATCTTCGGCCATCCACGTTCCTGGTTTTCCTTTCCTCCCCACTCAACTAGGGGTTGCTTCTACTTTAGGCAGTAAATTCTAAACAAGCGGATCAAAACACTCTGACTTCTAAATAATTTAGCCCCAGAATTTCAGGGCTTGACAAAATCGACTTAGGAAATGCACATATAACAGTTAGTGCAAACCCTCAATGCTTTATCATGTAGAGAAAAGATGATTGTTAAGTAGGGGTAAAAGCACACAATGGGCTTCCCGGGTGGCTCAGTGGTAAAGAACCCACCTCCCAATGCAGGAGACAGAAGAGATATGGGTTGATCCCTGGGTCAGGAAGCTCCCCTGGAGAAGGAAATGGCAACCCACTCCAGTATTCTTGCCAGGAGAATCCCATGGACAGAGTAGCCCGGCAGGCTATAGTCCATGGGGTTGCGAAAGAGTTGGACGCAACTAAAGAACAACAACAAAAGGTACCTAATCTAATTTGGTAAAATATACGGCTCTTATTATCAGAAATGATCCAACAGACTGCAAATCCTTACACAATTTTCATTGACAAGAAAGAGGGTGCCTATTTTTCTCATGTAACCTCAACTCAGTCCCCTAATTGCTCTAACCTGGAAAATTAAAGGATAGAGCTTTAAAGTAATCATTGTACCTTTAACAACACTAACTCCAGCTCAGTTTATAGCAATTCAGTATAGATGGGACAGTGTGCCTTATCATACAGCCTGTGTAACAAGCTTAATAAAATGAACGGAGCCCAGCTGTTTAGAGGAAAAGCAAGTTAACCGTTGCTATGAAACCCACCCTTCACTTTGTCTTGTGAAGCAGCTTGTCACACTTTGGGCAATGCACCCTGGTAACCACGCAGGATATGCACTATATGTTGCTATAATTCACAGCCCCCGAGAATATTTGCTTTGCACCCAACAGTGCCAACTCGCCTGGCACCAGCTGGGCCACTGGAACAATCAATCACTCGCTAGCTTCCGACTGCTATGGCAAAATCAATATTATTTCCTAACTGTCCTTTCTTAACAAATTTCCTCCTAAGTTGCCACTTTCTATCACAAAGGACAACGTGGAAGTGGGGGAACCTCCCCACCACACTGCCACCACCCACTGGCAGCCTTGATGATGACGGCACTGTCTTTTCGGAAATCTCTTCTATCCTGGCTCAAAAGAGCCCAGTTCATCTCATTATTCATAGTAACAGTGTTCTATCAAGCCCCTATGAAATATCAAATTAATGAACACCAAACCATCATTCCCAGGGGAAATAAGAGCTTAGGTTCCTCCAAGAATCTTGAAACACTTTTTCATCAAGTAGCCGAGTTTCTATATGCTTCTATAGAAATACATCCTCTTTTATGCACTGTGCTGATTCATTAACACTGAACCCACAGCCAACAGCACGGTAACTCAGGCCCGAATGAAGCGTATCTGCACCCACGTGCTTCTCCACATGTGCATGTGGGCTCAGCCGCTGCCATGTCTGACTCTTCACGATCTCACGGACGGTAGCTTGCCAGGTTCCACTGTCCAGGGAATTTTCCAGGCAAGAATACTGAAGTGGGATAGCCATTTCCTCCTCCAGGGGATCTTCCCAACCCAGGGATCGAACCTGCATCTCCTGCCATGGCAGACAGATTCATTCCCACTGAGCCACCTGGGAAGCCCTTATTTCTCTGTAAGGCACGTCATAACCTTCCTGCACTTGTGGTTCAGCAACAATACTTGGGGGCCATTTAAACAGGGAAGTCACCAACAAAGCACAGAAATGCAAGAAGTGTGGCACTGAATGGATCACGAAATAAACACTTGTTTCCAGTATGAGAGCTGAAACCAGGAAGCAGAGCGTCACCTTCTCTGGCCCCAGCTGGGGAGGTGTGTGTGGGAGGTGACTCAGATGTTTTTACCATCTTGTGCATTGTCTGCACGTGACCGTGAAAGCACCAAAAATGCTAATTCTGGGGCTATAAAGAAACGTTAAAGAGCAGGTGCATTTGCAAACATGAAATCTACAGATAATGAAGACTGCCTGCATATGGTGAGGGCAGGTGGGGACTCACCTAAACCCTGAATTTCTTTTTTTTTTTTTTTTAACGAGTTTTGAGTTTGGGTTTCTTAACATACATGGATTTCAAAACACAGTCTTTTCTATAATTCAATACTAGAGTTAAGACTTCCAGTTTGTCCTCTGGCATCAAGGTCAATATACCTGAACTCTCTTTCCCTTGGAATCACTTGCCTTTCAGCTCCTAAAATGCAAGGGCAATATGACTATGAAATTTACCTTCTCCCACATGCTTTCTTCTTGGAACGAGAAACTGGCACCTCCTTATGTCTGGAGAGTTTGAAACTGATACGTGTTCAGGATATGACTTGCTATTTTTTAATCAGAGGTGTCAGATTAGCTGATGCGTGCAAGCTATATCGCCTCAGTCGTGTCTGACTCTCTACCATCCTGTGGCCAGCAGTACAGCAGGCTCCTCTGTCCATGGGGTTCTCCAGCCAAGAATACTGAAGTGGGTTGCCATGCCCTCCCTCCAGGGGATCTTCCTGACCCAGGGATCGAACCCCTATCTCTTTTGTCTTCTGCCTTGGCCGGTGGGTTCTTTAGCACTAGCGCCACCGGGGCAGCCGTTATATCAGCTGATGTATATACTGAATTCCTTATCGGTCTACTCTCAGCAAAAAATAAAAATAACTGCAGATCTTGTGATTTTCCTGAACTCTCATGAAGATGTGCTTGGGCAAACCTGTGCTTGTACAGCCTCAGACTGGATACGCATACAACCTGCTGAAATGCACCCCAGTCAGCCTCCACGCTACACGAGAGGTCCTCTTATAACCAGGGCCCACCTAGGGTTTGAATCTGCTCTTCATCAGCATGTCCTACTGGTCTTCTCAGAGTCGATTAGGGAAAAGTAAAAGTTCGAAGTTTGTACAGGGGCTATCTAAGACGAGCAACAAAGGAACCAATGAAAAATATGTCTGAAAGATGACAGTGAATTCAAATGAAAAGAGGAAAATTTTTAAAAATCGGATTGTGTTTATAGGAAAAGACGAGATGAAAATACAGCTCAGTAGAGATAATTTTCCATCAGCATTAATATCGCTTTCTGCAGAAGGGAGATGGACTGACCCCTTCTACAGTACTGACCATGTAAATAATGATCATTTAAATGAACACACCATTCACAGAAGATTCTCCTTCTATGACATGATGCATGGTTTAGTTGCTAAGTTGTGTGAGACTTTTGCAACCACCTGGACTGTAGCACACCAGCTCCTCTGTCCATGAGATTACCCAGGCAAGAATATTGGAGTGGGTTGCCCTTTCCTTTTCCAGGGGATCTTCCCAACCCAGGGATCTAACTGGGTCTCTGGCATTGTAGGTGGATTTTTTACTGAGTCACCAGGGAAGTCCAATACAATGTATGGGATACTCAAAAATACAGAAATAGGGTTTCTGTATGTATAAGAATATTGAAAGTGTGTCACCAAACTGTAGGAGAGAGAATGGAAATAGCAGGAGTACTTTGGACCCACCTATTTCATCTCCTGTGGAGAATTCAAGATTCAGGGGAGTTTTGAGCCCTTGTTGATGTCGGGGGGTGAAGGATCCACTGGAGCGAGCACATGGCTTTCTGGACTTCAGCGATCCTCCACTTCCCATGTGCGAGGCTTACTCTAACCACAGACTTTAGAAAGGAAGGGGCCTAAGAGAAAGTGGCTACAAGACTAACTGGCATCAGAAATGGCTGAGTAAATTTCTCTTCTCTCACCAAAAGCCCAGGGTTGGAGACATTTCCTGAAGTGGCTGTTCCAATAAGGAAGCTTTATTTCAAAATTTCCCATTGTTCGGAAAGGGAGGGCCACAGGTGAGTGAGAACAAAGAAAGGTGGGTGGGTTTATTGAACTCCTGGCGTGTTCTGACAGAGAAGGTGACGGCACCCACTCCAGTCCTCTTGCCTGAAAAATCCCACGGACGGAGGAGGCTGGTGGGCTGCGGTCCATGGGCTCGCAAAGAGTTGGACATGACTGAGCAACTTCACTTTCACTTTTCACTTTCATGCATTGGAGAAGGACATGGCAACCCACTCCAGTGTTCTTGCCTGGAGAATCCCAGGGACGGGGGAGCCTGATGGGCTGCTGTCTATGGGGTCATACAGAGTTGGACACGACTGAAGTGATTTAGCAGCAGCAGCAGCGTATTCTGAATACTGATGCTATCGTTTCATTTTCACAGCTGTAGGAAACAGCTTCTATTAGTCCCTTGGTCCAAAGGAAAGAGAGGTGAGGGACTTTGTAACTTGCAGGCTGATCAATCAACTAATAGAAACGAGGACTGTCTGATTCAAAACATTGCTCACTCCACTGTTACTGTAAGAAGACAGAGACCAAACACATGAAAGGGAAAAGTTAGGTAACTGTCTGCACCGAAGTGTCCTCAGTTTAAAATGGGGAAAACAGCACTGGGGGTTGTTACAAAAATAAAATGAGATAATACACAGAGCTGAGATAATACAAAGAACTAGAACATAGTTAAGCCTAATAAAGATTACTTTTTTTGGGGGGGTGTCTGTCCTTTCTTTCTCACATCATTTTTTTTTTCTAATTAATAAGAAAACACTCATCTATTAAGTCTGGTAGATATTCAACAATGCCTATGTACAAAATGGGCTTCCCTGATAGTTCAGTTGGTAAAGAATCCGCCTGCAAAGCAGGAGACACCAGTTTGATTCCTGGGTTGGGAAGATCTGCTGGAGAAGAGATAGGCTACCCACTCCAGTATTCTTGGACTTCCCTAGTGGCTCAGCTGGTAAAGAATCTGCTTGCAATGTGGGAGACTTGGGTTCAATCCCTGGGTTGGGAAGATCTGCTGGAGAAGGAAAAGGCTACCCACTCCAGTATTCTGGTCTGGAGGATGCCATGGACTGTATATATAGTCCATGGGGTCACAAAGAGTCAGATATGACTGAGCGACTTTCACTTTCATGCACACACACAAAAAGATAAGCATGGTTTCCACAAACACCTCGTCATTTTGGACTAAAGTAGTTTGTTGACTACTAGGAGTGACCCTTCCTACAAACCTGCAGTCTTGTTAACTGGGCACCTATGTGGACAGGCTGGGCCTGATTACATGGGTTTGCTCTGTATACAGTGGAAATTTTAAAATGGTATGATAGTATTTATATACTAGTGTTTATATATGTTGACCCTGGTCTATGTACATACTATCCTTCCTGAAACATAATGTGTGTATTTTAAGTAACTTCTGCCTTACCAAGAGAAAAAAAAAATGCCTAGGTGGGTAGTCAGTAAGCCGTAGAATGAGCACAATCTAATTATCCTTTATTTAGTGTAAGAAAGTTAAAATGTCTACTCCAAGCATCACTTGGATTCTATCCAGGGTCTGTGTCTTGGTTTACTGAACTCTTAAGCAGAGTACAGGAAGGGAAATCTTTGACAGTTTTATGTCTTATGTCTGAAGGCTAAAGTGTCATATTCAATGATGAATTTTAAATCCAAGAACAGGAGAGAACTAGTTTCGTCTTGGCCACTGTCCATTCAACTGAATTCGAGTCAGCTGAGTTTTCAACAATTGCATCTTCCATCTTGAAAAGCATGGCAACCACCAGGACACAGAGTTCCCAGGTCAATGTTTGGGGGAGGGGGTGAAAGCGTTAGTCACTCAATCAAGTCTGACTCTTGGTGATCCCGTGGACTGCAGCCCACCAGACTCCATGGAATTCTCCAGGCAAGAATACTGGAGTGGACTGCCATTCCCTTCTCCAGGGGCTCTTCCTGACCCAGGGATAGAACTCAGGTCTCCTGCACTGCAGGCCGATTCTTTAGCATCAGGGAAGCCCATGGAAGAGTGCTGTTTTCCATCCTCTGGCATTTGTGCTAATGCAACATCAGATGAAAACATTGTTTGTAGTAGATGTCATCCCCCTCCCCCACCAAGCAGACGGCTGTGTATTTCCCACACACTTCCTGAAGGAGATCAAAATAACTTACATTGTACAATGTGCGAGATCAGGAGGGCAGCGCTGTTGTCATTACACGCCAGCCTGCCTTGAGCCAGGTCCTGCTTCACCTGCAGAGCGAACAGGTACCTGCAAACAGAAGCAGAGACGGGCGTCATACACAAAGAGCTGGGCGTCCAGCAAAAAGGGCACAGAGTTTCTGCAACAATGTCAGGCTCAGCCGTGGCAACTTGCCTTTACAGCGAGGACCTGGTGAAAGGTACATAAACCAGAGAACAAGAAAAGTCTGCACAGGTGGGATGAATTCCTGGTGCAACTGGCTGCAATGTAAATATTCACACCTCCCTAAAAACACTGGGAGACATATGCTGCAATCCTCACACAATGAGTAAAACACTTCATTTTATATGGAGAGATAACAACCATAAAAATTAAGACTATACCTTCCACCCTATATATTTTTGTGGGGTATAGCACGCATTTAAACTTTTCTCACAGATCAGTCAAATATACTAAAAAATGGCTCTATAGCTCAGACAATAACAGTGGGCTATTATGGTTAGGAAAAGGCTTGTCGATGGAATTGGAAGCACACGAATGTCTTTTTTTGTGGTGGAATAGTCACTCAGCTTCTTCCATAAGCTGCCAGATGTGTAAAAATCCATTTATTTAAAAATACTTTTCTTTATGTGGTAGAATAAAACTAGTAAACATTTTTAGTGGAAAACTGGATTTATAAATCAAAGAAATTAAATAAAACCAGGGTTATGTTAAAATAGATTTGAGAATATCAATATCAACTCACACGATTTGTAGGAAGATATTTGCTAGTTTGGGGCTTCTGATGGCTCAGACAGTAAAGAATTCACCTGCAATGTCAGAGACCTGGGTTTGATCCCCGGGTTGGGAAGATCCCCTGGAGGAGGGTGTGGCAACCCACTCCAGTATGCTTGCCTGGAGAATCCCATGGACAGAGGAGCCTGGGGGGCTAGAGTCCATAGGGTCGCAAAGAGCTGGACATGACTCAGCACAGAACCTTCCATCCTTGCTAGTTTGGTCCACTGTCGAGAAGAAGCGTCACACTAGCAGCAAGCAACCCTCAGCAGCTAGATTCTGGCTATCACAGAATTACCACTTGAAGGATATAAAGGCAGGGAGAAAAGGTACATTCTAGGCACGGAGTAGGGAAAAGTACAGAGTGACCCTAGACTATCTAGGTACGCCAGAGGGCAAACAGCTTGCACATATAAACGGGCTCTATTATCAGGCGGAAAAAACCTGGAGGAGGACATGGCAATCCACTCCAGTATTCCTGCCTGGACAATATAGAAGAGCCTGGTGGGCTACAGTCCATTGGCTAGCAAAAAGTCAGACACAATTGAAGTGATTTAGCATGCACAGAAAATCCAGCTAGATGAGGCAAAATTCTACTTTACAGAAGAACACCAACAAATATCACAACAAAATACAATTGTAAAACATTCATCCTACGGCCTCTAAAGAAATTATTGACTCTGGCAAGGATTGTTCTTGGTGTGAAAACCACTTAGGAGTTTGGACATTTGAATGTAGACAAACTCACAAGACTTTCCTTCAGAAGGGAAAGGTCAGAATGCTACCACCCTAACTCAGCGATTAATCTCAGCATCACTAATGAAACAGGAAGCACACGACACCACTTACAAGGGGATTCTAGTCAAGAATGTGTAACATATCTGTCAAGCTTTTAGAACTGAGGTCTAGTTCGCAGGGAATACAGAAGACAGAGAAATAAGTTACACAGGAAGTAATCAGACAAACTTAGGAGGTAGTTAGCTCACAGTACAGCTGGTCCAGTTTTTTCAACAAGATGGTATCATGAAGAAAAAGAGATTCTGCTAGATTAAAAGGGGTTCAAAGGCTGTAACAACCAGTTGCCATGTGGGGTCCTACGGTGAATCTCATTTTAGATGAGCAGATATAAATGACATCTGGGTGACAAAGGGGGGCATTTGAATACAGCCAGGGTATTAAATGAGATGAAAAGTACACATACATACACAGAAAAAAAAAATCAGAAAAGCTCTCCCTGAGGTGCTAGCAATGCTCAGCTCTGGGCAACAGGTACATTGTAGTTTTATCTTCTTAGTCACATTTATCTAGATATTCTAACTTTCTACACTGTACATGGATTACTTTTGTAACAAAAGGGTCTTTTTAATTTAAAAAAAAAAGGCTTTTAGCAAGACTCAATACAGAGGTGTCATGAAGAATTAAATGACATAACACATGGAAAGCACAGTGACTAGAATAAAAGGATTCAATACAAATTAGCAATTTAAAAAAACGGAATACAAATGAATCCCCTTTAAGTCATTTGTGTGTGTGCTAAATCGCTTCAGTCACTTCTGAGTCTGTGGGACCCTATGGACTGTAGCCCACCAGGCTCCTCGGTCCATGGGATTCTCCAAGCAAGAGTACTGGAGTGGGGTTGCCACTGGAGGCATTTCAAACCAGAAAAACACAAACACCCAAAGGTCTACCAGTTGACAATGACCTTTCCCCAAGCCCCAATAATGTTCATTTGTTCATTCTCTTTCTGTCTCTCCCTGGGAAGTCAAAGCAGAGTAAAACAGAGCATATAAAGATAGTCACCACATCAGCACACAGGTTTACATGGGAAGAGGTGGCACAAACCATCCCTCTGGATTAGGCTGTGGTTATTGTTTTTTTAAGCCGACACTTCTTAGAACTACAGGCTTTAATTCTTACCTGTGTAGTTCATTTTCAGATAAGTAGGAAGAACGTGTGTTTTAAAAGCATGACATTCCGAAGGTAACCAGCTATCAGTTTAAACACAGGGCCCTGTGGTCCAGAGACAGAACTCAGGGTTCAGGGCCTCTGGGGAGGGTCTTTTGTGGGTGTCGAGAGGGTGTGCGGTTCTGAGAGCTCCCCTCTTTGATTAGAGGGCAAAGCCCGAGCTGAAGGATGCAGGAGGAGCCTGTCACTCCCTGATTGCGCTGACTCTTCCTGTCCTAAGGCCCTTGTAATCCCACTGGGCACCGTGTCATCTTGTAATGACAGCTCTAAGTCAGGCACGCCAGCTGCAGGGCTAACTTCAGCAATACTTTCTGCACCATAACTGAAGCAATTCCCATCGAATTCACACAAAGTGCTCAGAGCAGAATCAACTGTCCTTGGCAGAAGGGTGGGCTTATGAGGGGGGAGGCGATGACAGTGGTGGGGCCAGAGGGCTGTCACTTCCAGGGCCCTCAGGGGAGGAAGTCACACCCCTCGGAAGCCATGTTTTAAACACATCTATTTCCACTTACTTCATTCAGGAGCTCTCACTCTTTTTGCCACTTCCTCAATGTACATGACGGTGTCCCAGCCAGCCAAAGGCAACACTGCAGCAGACTCTGCACAGCAGCAAACTCAGATAGGTGCCCTCCACTTAGAAGAACACAGCCAAGGGGCTTCCTTGGCCGTCCAGTGGTTAAGGCTCCGCTTCCACTGCATGGGGCGGGGGTTTGTCCCTGGTCGGGGAACTAAGATCCTGAGAGTCATATAGTGTGGCCAAACTGCCTCCCCGCAAAAACACAGCCAAGTAGAAACTGGATCCTACTTAAGATGTGATGCTCAGACCTATGTCTGACCTCACCAGCACAGCCAAGCAATTCCCAGCCAGGCCAGAAGAAAGCCTGGTAATTTCTTTCTCAAAGACCCCTCCTAAGTGGTTTTAAATTTGCACCGAAGAGTCAGTACTTAGCTCCTTCCAGATGCTTGAGACCCGGTGTCAGGAGAGAGAGAGATCCAGCAAGAATGTAGTCCAATAAATAGAAAGGAATTCAGCGTCTTGTTTAACAGTGAGATGCAATTCAATCTTTGATCTATACAGATGGGGAGCTGAAAGCTATTCCTGGAGGCCCGAAGAATTAGCTCCAGCTCGAGTGCACTTCAAGTCCGCTCAACTGCAGGCCCATTTCCGTCTGTCTCGCTCTCATCCGCGTGTCCCTCGCCTGAAGTACTGTCCCTCCGGGGCTTCTCCCAGATCCTCTCTCCCTCACCATCTGCCATGGAAAACTGAGGGAGTCTCAATGGTCACATTATTAGATTTCTGCTTAAACAGGACTCTGTGGGAGTGTGGGAGTTGACCCCTTGGATCTGGGAGGTCGCCTTCCCATCACATCTTGCAGCAAAGCAGAAAGTGACACAGAGCTTCTAAACCTCCGATCAAGTTTATCAACCCTGAGCCAAAGGAATTCTCTCGTCGGGAAAGACTTCTAAGATGTCAGTTAACTCTGGGAGCCAGAAAAGGGCAATAACAAAACCCAGAACATGCTTGTGACAGTTGAGGAATTGATCAGATTGGTCAGAGCAGCTGTCAAGATACCAGGAACACACACACAGAGGGCTGACTGGTCACAAGCTGCATGGAATTTTATACCAGAAGGGTAGAAAACTCTCCAGTCTCTAGAGACGACGATTCACAAAAACTGAAAAGGTGCAAAACTCATTGCAAAGTAGAAGAATGTGGAGAAAGGTGCAGGGAGTC
>SJXQ01012842.1:175287-227285 GCA_006408695.1 Aepyceros melampus
ACGCTGCCAACTCCCTAAGCAGGATGAAGGCCCAGTGAGATGCAGGAGGAAAAGACCCATTGCCAACCAACAGCTGGACTAGCCTTTAGGTTCATTTCAATGTTCTGAGCTTCGAGCAACGCACATTCCAACAATAGGAAAACCAGGCCTGGCAACTGACACACTAGCCCAATAATGACATGGCGTGAAGATGCTACTGGGGTCGGCCCCTCCAGCCTGGAACTTGGGGCAGGGGGTGCAGCCCCAGTTACTGCTCCTTCACATGAAGAGTCCCAGCCATGTGGGTCCCAGAAGGCTAACGGTTTGTACAGGTCCTGGTCCCATAACTGCTGCTTTCAAGGGACGGAAGTGGAGGAAAACAGCCAGTGGTGACTCATTCAGAACACAATGGGCTTCCATGGTGGTCCAGTCGTTAATGAGTCCGCCTGCCAATGCGGGGCACACAGGTTCGATCCCTGCTCCGGGAACATTCCCCCTGACAAGAGGCGGTGGAACAACTCTACTGCGCCCGTGCTCTAGAGCCTGGGAGCCGCGACGAGAGAAATCCGAATGCCTTAGAGCCCATGAGCTGCAACCACTGAGCCTGTGCTCTGCAACGAGAAGCCGACGCAATGAGAAGTCGGGCTCCACAACCAAGAGCAGCCCCTGCTCGCCGCAAGGACAGAAAGCCTGTGTGCAGCAGTGAAGACCCGGCCATAAATAAATAACATGCAAAGCCACGGGAAGGGGCTTCCTGGAATCGCATGTTCGGGTACCCAGTGCCCCTCTTGATGCAGCCCTGGGATGCTCGGCAGGGACCTCCCACATCACCTGGCAGCACCAGGCTCTCCACTCTTCACCCTCCCCAATCCTCTACCTTCCCTCCACCTGTCCCCATTCTAGTCATCACCCACCTGGTCACTTAAGTCCGTAACCTAAGCATTCCCTCCACTTCCCTCACCGTCTCCACTTCCCACCCATCACTAGCTCAGAACGACCCCACCTCCAGCACGTGTTCCACGTGCATGCGTCTTCTCCACTCCCATTCGTACCACCTCCCCCGCCACCATCATCTTGGCCTGGGTAGCTGCCTTTTCTTCTTGCCATCCTCCCCTCGGTATCCACGGCAACCGTCTCTCAACACTACTCATCTTCCAGCCTCGGTCCCACCTCAGTGCACTTCGCTCTCCATGTGCCCGCCACGAGAGCCCTCTGCGGTCTTTGAAGATCAGGTGCCTCTTGTGATCGTGGGCACCGCCTAACCGTCCCGTCCACCTGGAAAGCCTGTCCTCCAAAAATGACCGACAGATCCTTGTTGCTTTCTCAGCCCCAGCATCCCATATCCAACACTGTAAAGTCATCAGAAGTCAAGCCATCACCAGGCTCCTTCTATCACATCATCTCCTCCATTACCTAAAGGCTCTTACCATTATCTGATATTTTTCGTGTTTGTTTAATTACTGTGTCTGGTCCCATGTGAGTCAGGCCTGTCTTTTCAACCAGTACATCCCCCGTTCCTGGGACAAGGCTTTCACACCATGTACACTTCATCGCTGTTGTTGATTGACTGCCTTCGCTCTTCTGATAAATCATGGTCAACCACCAAAGATACCGTGCTCTGTACCGAGGGATGAGAAAGATGTGACAGCCTTCACTGGGAGCAGCTAAAGCTGAAAGGCAAGTGTGGCAACAATCTGGCTGGTCAGACTAGCATACTTAGTCTTGAAAGGGAGGCATTTTATCTTCACGTGTTCCCACCAGGCTCTGCTCTCTTTTAGAACAGCATGTGTCTTGCTTCAAATTATAAAATGGGTAATGTAATAGTAGGGATGAGGATGATGGCATCCTTACTGGGTTCAGAAAATGACTCCCCTGGTGGTTCACAGATGGTAAAGAACCTGCATACAACACAGGAGACCCAGGTTTTATCCCTTGATCAGGAAGATCCCCTGGAGAAGGGCACGGCTACCTACTCCAGTATTCTTGCCTGGAGAATCCCATGGACAGAGGAGCCTGGTGGGCTAACAAGTCCACGGGGTCAAAAAGAATTGGACACAACTGAGTAACACTTACACTTGCCTGATACTGGGTTCCAGGCGCTCTGTGTATATTAGCGGTTATCCTTAAAACCACCCTGGCAAAGCAAGTGTTGCAGCACACTGACATGGCAATGAACAGAAGCTCAGGGGGATTAAGTAACTAGCTGGCCACACAGCAAGGGCAGGGCTTGGCCATGCTTTTGAAGAAACGGACAGTTCACAGCCATTCAGCCACCGCAGCAACAGACAGAAACTCTGAGCTCACATCTTGGCTCCATAGAAGAGATTCATTTTCGAAAACTGCGTTGTGATGTGACAGAAGAGAGAGAAATAAGACAGTAACAGATTACAGGCCTAGATACTTCATAACACAGCTTTTAAGAAATCAGCTCGCAGGGAAACCGTGGTACTTTCTTCCCACGCTTGTGAACACAACTGGGAGAGAGGAAGGTTAAACTGTCTGGCAGAGAGCACACGCTGGTCAAGGCAACATCATCAAAGTGTTTCATCAGTCGACTTATAACATTCACTCTCTCTCACTGTGGTACCCACAGCATCAAACACCCCGTTTCCAAACAACTAACCTTGTGAGTTCTTCTTGGAGTTGAGTATGGTCAGGTGGAAAGAATTTCACCACAAACTTGACAACGACATGCTTCGGCCCTAAAAAGGGGGGGAAAAAAGCAGCAAAGCATTTATGGATTTATCCTGCAAATGCCATTAAAGAAAAAGACACAAGAGGTTATATTATACACCTAATAATGAGTCTGTTCCAAGCTGCTAACAGGAGTTCTGCCGACATGCAAGTCACTTAATTAGTTGGTTAAGTTTGGTTATTATTCATATTTTTACATTGTGGGGAGATAAATAGCTTTTTATTTTAATTAAAAAAATAATTTTAAATTATTTTAAATTAAAAAAACAAAAAACCTCACGGCATGTGGCATCTCAGTTCCCTGACGAGGACTGAACCCAGGCCCACTGCATTAGAAGTGTGGATTTTTAACCACTGGGCTGCCAAGGAAGTCCAGATATCTGTTTTTTAAAAAATACTGTGACAAGGGTATTACACTGAGGCATCAGACTTTTTCTCTGGAGACTTAAACTATATCCAGGTTTTAAAAGCAGACATGTTCCCGATGGCGCTAGTGGTAAAGAATCTGCCTGCCAATGCAGGAGACACAGGTTTGATCCCTGGGTCAGGAAGATCCCCTGGAGGGCATGGCAACCCAGTCCAGCATTCTTGCCTATGGAATCCCACGGACAGAGGAGCCTGACAGGCTACAGTCCATGGGGTCACAAAGAGTGGGACACGACTGAAGCAACTTAGCATGCATGCACATTAGCCCAAATATAGGCTTTAGACAGCTTAAGGAAAACATAATGAAAAAGTAAATCAGTTATGTAATTTATTATTTCTGTCTCCAAACCATAGCAACTAATGTACTCATTGCTGTTGGTCAAAGCTTTTAAGGCAATGGCACCCCACTCCAGTACTCGTGCCTGGAAAATCCCATGGACAGAGAAGCCTGGTGGGCTGCAGTCCATGGGGTCGCGAAGAGTCGGACACAACTGAGCGACTTCACTTTCACTCTTCACTTTCATGCACTGGAGAAGGACATGGCAACCCACTCCAGTGTTCTTGCCTGGAGAAGCCCAGGGACGGGGGAGCCTGGTGGGCTGCTGTCTATGGGGTCGCACAGAGTCGGACACGACTGAAGCGACTTAGCAGCAATAGCAGCAAAGCTTTTGTTAAGTGTCTGGTATACCATTTTATTAATAATGCCCAACAAAATTAAGAAGCAGGTCTGGAAGGGGGGGGGCAGGGGGAAACTGGGAATGAGATAGGGAACTTCACAGAATTAGAATACCAAATCAATGATAAAATAACCATTTGTCACCTGAGTCAGAGTTGATTTTGCTGTATAAGCCACAATGCAAAAGCAATCTTAGTTTCTGACATTTAGAATAACAGCAGTAAGTTTATGTTCTATAAAATATAAGGTATTATGATGAAATCCAAATCTTAACAGCAGTGGTATAAAAGCAGAAAATGTTTTTCTGATCCACCTCTCACTGTCACAAAAAATAGATGTTGTGCTATCGTTTCTATAACACATTCAAATATAAAGAAAACTAAAATGATGTATCACAAGGTGAGTTAAGTGATTTGTACAAAACGGAAAGAAAACAAGGCCCATAAGCACTGAAGCCAAGAGCAGCCAGGCTTCTTTCCGCTAACCATTCCTCAAATTAACAGAAATTGTACTTTATTACAATTCCGGCTCATGAAAGAACAAGAACAAAATGGGAAAGACAGGAATGTCTAGCTCATTCCGCACAGCAATTTTCACAAATGGGGATTTAAACGAGGATACTTGGATCCTTCGACAACCCGAGGCTAGGCAGATGCTGGTACTAAATGGAGAACGACAGCCTTGAAGCGAGTCACAACTCACAGAGCTGGAAGGCTGAACCTCTGCTCAGGTGCTGGCCCAAGCCACAGTCGCGGTCCCGGCGCTGACATCCTCCCACCATTTGCAGTTCCCATTTTGGGTTCCCATCAGGGACAAATGTCATCATTTGAGAGGGTACGCTCCGTCCAGCCTTCAAGCCTGGGGGCTTTTCTCAGCCGTGTGTCCCACACACTTACTCCCTGGCCAGCCGCCCAAGAAACACTGAACAGCGGCTGTTTTGTTTTCTGCATTAATAATTGCTTAATTTCAATGACAGAAGATCAACATCAATTTCAATTGCATAAGGGCCCATTTAACACAGTGCGCCTGTTTATTACACTCACATAAATTGCTGTAAGTGGCCTGGTGGGCTTTCTTAATCAGACTTAAAACCGACCCCACGAGGTACTGCGTGTTTCACGCTCAACTAAAGGCATGCAGCCTGGGTACCATCCTCAGACTCTTGCGTGGTGTCTGGTTGCAGTGAGACACCATGTGGGATGAACTGGAGAACAGAGCTGTCTCTGAACCTGACCCCTCCAATCGGAGGGAAGGGAGAGCGGTTTGGTGCTGCTGCACAAGTCTTTTTCTAACTTCTCTCCCAGACCCTCCTTAATCTTTTTTTCGACAACTCTGTTTAAATGCAGGCCAGACCTCCTCTGTTTTGCTTACCATTCAGACAGACACATTTTGGGGCATCTATTTTTTTCCCCCCCAAATACCACTGCACTCTAATTTCACAGGCTTTGAAAAGGCAGCACAGAAATCCTAATGGCAATTTTATGAATAAATACTTCCACCTCCCTCTGCAAAAGTGACAATAAGAAACACAAGCACAGACAGAAACCAGCTCAATTGCTCTGGGCCTTAACAGCTTGCTTCAATCATTAATCAAAATGACATCTGACTTTTCCAAGCAAGGTCCTGATTACCAAATTGTATATATTAAAATTGCAGAAGACGCATTTGAATAGCACGTAAATTAGCAGATGACAAAACACAATTGTAAGGCAGAAACAGAAGAGGTGGCTCCAGGGCTTGTCGCCACAGGGCAGTGGACGTCTAGACAAGGCTTACATCTGACATCACCGTTAAACAGGAGGGGCACATACTTACTTCTAATCTGCTTGACAATAGGTTTTAAGAGATCCAGCCACACCTACAAAGGAAGAAAGAAGACACTGAGACACAAATTCTCAATGATGAGACTTGCAAGTATTTTGAGACTTCACTAGGAGCTGTTCAAAATCAAAATAATTTTGAGGGTTTGAGGCTGCCTGTGCTTTTTATTTTTTTCTTTTCTCTAGAATGCTGTAACTTATATTGTCTCCCACATTTATAGAACAGACCCGAATTTGCTAAGAGTATCCCTGAGCTTGAAAATAAAAATCTCTCCTAGACGCAAATAGTTCACATGGCTCACTAAGAATTTTCTATTCTCACTGGTACTTTCATCACAGTTCACAGTTTTATTCAGTAAACATTAATGCATGATTGCATGTCTGGCTATAAATGGAGTAAAATACACAGGCTCTTTAGTGAAACAAAATTCACGTATGTAGACGCACCTACAGAACAGCACAGCTTTGAGGGGTACGGAAAGGGAGTATTTATAGAACACACCTCTGCACCAGACACCATCCATAAGCTGTCTACCTCTCAAAGCAAGGCCAGAGGACTCCTGTTACTCAGGAGAGAAATCTGAGACTTGCAGAGGTTCAATAAATATCCCAGGCCAGGGCTAGGACGAAATAGGTCTGTCCAACTTCAAAGTCCAGATTCTTTTCACACACAGTCTCCTGAGCATGCAATCTGAACCGCAAAATTTTAAAGAGAGAGAGGGAAACAGTTGCCCTTCATAATAAAGTGTAAGTTGGCTCTTGAACTTGTGATCCTGTGAAAGGGTTCTACTGAAGCTCATATTTGCATATATGATAAAAACAAGGTTAATGGGCTTAATGGAAGAGGGGGTTTTATAAGTAAATACAAAAAAGAGAAACACTCCTAAAGAAAACTATGCAAAGAATAACAAGGTGACTGATGACAAAAAAAATGCCAATCGCTCACATGAAAATGTCTACATTGAGAGGTAATCTGCACTATAAGTGCAATATCATTTCACTATCATTTCCACCATTTCCACCCACTAAATATGCAACTAGATGTGCCTGTATGCAGTGCGTGGGTGTATTTTATAAACCTGAAGTTGGTCAGGGTGCCAGGAAATGAACACAGCCTTACTTTATTGGTAGATGTATGAATCGGTACCATGTTTCTAGAGACCAATTAGGGAATGATTATCTAAAGCCTAAAAAGTATTCACAAAGATACTCTTTCATCCAATAACTTGACTTTTGATGAATATTTGAGAGTGTGGGAAACTGTTTCAGAGGTGAGAAAGTGGGTTATTTCCTCTTTTCTTCTGCCTTTCTACATTACCCATATTACCTTCAATGATCATCGGAATTCTAATGAAAAAATTAAAAATTTTAAGTGTTTACTTATTCAGGTTAATCTTCCCCATCACCTTTTCAAATAAATATGTTTTCCTAATGAAATTCTCATTTCTCCACTCCCCATCCCCAACCACTCTGTTACGTGAAAAAAACAATAAAGGCGTTAAGTTGCCTTAGGATCATCTCCACTGTCACACTCATAAGACCCAACCTTAAATGAGAGAGAATAACCATTCAAAACAAGGGTCTTGTGAGATGTATTATTTTCCTCTCAAAAATCTTAAAAGATGGCAAAAAAAAAAAAAAAAAAAAAAAAAATCCTCATTGACAGATGAAGAAATTGAGATTTGGAGCACAGCTGCCCAGGGTTGGGATTCAAACCTTGTTCTTCAAACCCATTTACTCATTCAACAACACACCACTGTGTCCTTCCCATTCCCTGGTTCTGGGAATGATAAGAGACCAGTCACGGTCCCTGCTTCATGGAGAGCAGGGTCTAGTGAGAAAGACAGGAACCAAGACCTTCCCAAGAAAAGTAAAGAAATACCTAGGACAAAAGCACTTTGCCAACAGAGGTCCATCTAGTCAAGGCTATGGTTTTTCCGGCAGTCATGTATGGATGTGAAAGTTGGACTATAAAGGAAGCTGAGCGCCGAAGAATTGAGGCTTTTGAACTGTGTTGTTGGAGAAGACTCTTGAGAGTCCCTTGGACTGCAAGGAGATCCAACCAGTCTGTCCTTAAGGAAATTAGTCCTGAATATTCACTGGAAGCACTGATGCTGAAGCTGAAACTCCAATACTTTGGCCACCTGACATGAAAAGCTGCCTCTCTTGAAAAGACCCTGATGCTGGTAAAGATTGAAGGAGGGAGAAGGGGACGACAGAGGATGAGATGGTTGGGTGGCATCAGTGACTCAATGGACATGAGTTTGAGTAAGCTCCGGGAGCCAGTGACAGACAGGGAGGCCTGGTGTGCTGCAGTCCACGGGGCCGCAAAGAGTCGGACACAACTGAGCGAATGAACTGAAGTAAAGACGAAAGAAACCAGGGGGAGTCCCAGATGACTCTGAGCGTCAGGACAGAGAGGTCTGACTCAGTTACAGGAGGAGATGAGGCAGGAGGAGGGCTTGCCTGAATGTGACATTGTGCTGAGATCTGAAGGGGATGAGAGGGTGAGGAGAGGCTATTGAGACCTGCAGTAGAAACACCTGTCCAGATGGCTCAACATCGTGACGGGAGACCAACATGACTGCAGAACAAGGTTGGTCGGACAGGAAGGGGCCAGACCCCACGTGAAGGCACTTCACTGTTATCCTGAGAACATGGTGAAGGCTTCTATAAGTACAGGGCTGATACAATCAGATCGACACTTTGGAAAGACTAGTCTGGCAATATGAGAACAGACCAAGGGGTCAGAATGGATGCAGGATGCCTGCTGTATTCGTGCAGGAAAACGAGGGTGTTTTGGATCCGGAGGGGAGAAGCAGAGTTGGGGAGAAGGAGGCAGACTCAAGAAAAATGTTCAGAGGTAAAATCCAGTGGGACTGACTGACGGGCTAGATGAGGTGGCCGAGCAGCAGGCACTAACCAGAATGTCACTGAGATGTCTGCTGTAGGCGTCTGGATGGAGGCTGGTCCGTGCCGAGACAGGCAGCGCTGGAAGAGGGTCAGGACGGAGGGGTTTTAGACACTTTCATTTTAGGAGGGGCCTTTGGATTTCATGAGGAAGAGACAGCGTGGGAGCGGTGGGACACACACACCCGAAACTCAGAGAAGCCTGGACAGGAGATCTCCCAACGCCTGACTCCAGGAGGACAAGGCAGCCTCGTGGAGCCCAGGGGATGAAACGCATCAGCACTGATGACACGTCTACCAGAGAACGGCCAACAGGAGCAGATGAGGACAGAAGGAACGAAAGGGGAGAGTGGGGCCACAGAAGCCACAGGAACACGGTGTTTCCGGAAGGAGGAAGAGCAAGAACTGCTGGACTATCAGACAAGGCGGGAACTACAGGATCTGTGGGTCAGTGGACTTGGAGATGGGTCTGAGAGTTGGGTGGACAGCGAGGAGACAGGAAGGATGAAAGGCTTCTCCAACAAGCTGGGCTGTGAAGGAAGAAGCCAGAGACTGGGAACGGGGAGGAGAGGGAAGAATCAAACAAAGGTACTGTCTTTTAAATTTTTAATTTTTTTAAATGGGAAGATAACTGCTTTGTTGCATTACAGTGTTGTTAGCTTCTGCCGTACAACATGAATCAGCTACATGCGTACACTAAATCATCCCACCCACTCCCTCTCCCACAGAGTCCAAAAGGCTGTTCTATACATCTGTGTCTCTTTTGCTGTCTCACGTACAGGTTTATCATTACCATCTTTCTAAATTCCATATATATGTGTAAGTATACTGAATTGGTGCTTTTCTTTCTGGGTTACTTCACTCTGATAATCGGCTCCAGCTTCATCCACCTCATTAGAACTGATTCAAATGTACTCTTTTTAATGGCTGAGTAATACTCCATTGTGTATATGTACCACAGCTTTCTTATCCATTCATCTGCTGATGGACATCTAGGTTGCTTCCATGTCCAGGAGTGTGTTCTTTAATTTTCACATATTTTACAAATATCCTTCTATGTTTGATTTTCTTTTTTTCTTTTCTTCATTTTTAGCTTTAATCCTTTCCCAGTGGATCTTTTTTTTTTTTACTATTTTTAATTTAAATTTATTTATTTTTAATTGGAGGATAATTGCTTTACAATATTGCATTAGTTTATGCAGCATATCAATATGAATCAGCCATAGGTATGTGTATGGCCCCTCCCTCTTGCACTTCCCTCCCACCCCCGCCCCACCCCAGCCCTCTCAGTCATCACAGAGCCCTGGGCTGAGTTGAGTTCCCTACACGTGCTCGTGTATATATGCCAATGCGTCTCTCGCAATTTGTGCCCCTCTCTCCATCCTCTGTGGCCACAAGTCCATTTTCTACATCTGTGTCTTTATTCCTGCTCTACAAACGGATTCATCAGGACCATTTTTCTAGATTCCATATCTATGTGTCCATATACGATATTTGCTTTTCTCTTTCTGACTTACTTCACCTCTGTATGACAGACTCTAGGTTCATAAATAAAGGTACTGTTAACTGCTTGTCTCCCATAGGAAAGACCTGCTGTGCCTGGAAAGGGGAGGGTTTGAGAATATGAGCAGGAAGGGATAACCACTACCCTAAGACAACTGAGATGGTGTGAAAAGACAGCTTGAGAACACAGGGCACTGGGGAGGAAGCAGAAAGTCTAATGGTAGACACGTCTGTCTCCACTTCTGCGTCGGGAAGATGAGACAGTTCCTCTGATGCCATCTGTCTACCCCTGTAACATCTGAGGGCTGGAGGATCCAGGCAAATGGAGAAACTGACACAGCTGTGTTTGCTGGAGTTGAATTAACTGGAGAATTCTAGAAGGGTTTCCCGTGACGCTGAGCGCCCACTTACAAGCCTGCCAGCCTGTGCTCTTGTGGCCTCTGGGGCCGCCTCAGGGGAAGTGTCTCTGAGCTCATTCACCATCACCGGCTCTGTCGCAGAATCCGCCTAAACTTCTGCAAACCCGCTCAGGACCCAACAGCTATGCTCTGGCGCGGTAGCTGCCAATTTTATGAATTGTTTTGAAACATCTCTCTTCTGTTTTTGGCATTTCTGTGGAATGCACCAAATACAAGCACCCATTTGAGCCAACTGAGCATGTGGTTTTAGAACATGGAGGTCTGGGAACATCAGACTGGCCCCAGTGAGCCTGTCGGGGAGAGCTCTACAGCAACGACGCTCCAGGGCCTCGGTAACATCACAGCTAAACCAGCCTCAGTGAGAACAATGGGCCTGCCATAGCCTCTGTTTACCAATGAGACTGATATTTGCAGGGCTGAGAGAAAACACCTTGCCCATGGAGGAGGCAAACAATGGATGAGCTGGAGGCAGCAAGAAGGAATATAGGGTTGCTGCTCGACTAGTTAAAAGTATTGAAGCTTGATATATAGAGAGGGCCCTGGTGTGCTTAGTCGCTAGCCATGTCTGACTCTTTGTGACCCTGTGGACTGCAGCCCACCAGGCTCCTCTGTCCATGGGGATTCTCCAGGCAAGAATACTGGAGTGGGTTGCCATGCCCTCCTCTAGGAGATCTTCCCAACCTAGGGATTGAACCCAGGTCTCCTGCATGGCAGGCAGATTCTTTACTGTCTGAGCCACCAGGGAAGCCCATGACTACTGGAGTGGCTAGCCTAACCCTTCTCCAGGGGATCTTCCCAACCCAGGAATTGAACCAGGGTCTCCTGCATTGCCAGCTAATTCTTTATCAGCTGAGCTATCAGGGAAGCCCACACAGAGGGCTACAGGGAAGTATTTGAACTAGACTGGGTGCTCCTAGACAACTCACTTGTTCCTTCAGCCTAAGAAGAGAAACTCGTTTCAGATGAGTAACAAAGCCAACAAAAGCACCACCATCTGCTTTGACTGCCAGAAGATCTCTAGAAGGTCACAATTGTAATCACTCATCTCTAACCTCACCCTCTTGCAACTTCCTCAACCAAACCACACACCCCTGTGCTCACTAAAATCATGCTGCTGGTCTCCAGAGCACAGCTGGAGATCCCCATTACCTGACTGCAGAGGGAGATGTGGTTAAAATGCATGGGCTTCCGGGAATGCCACATCTGCTCAGGAAGACCTCATGGAAACAAAAAACTTGCCCCACTGGGCTTTGAAGGCCTGGTAGTTAAGAGTTTGCTCAGGCTGCCATCACGAAGGACCACAGATGGAGTGGCTTAAACAACAGAGATCTATTTCCTCCCAGTTCTGGAGGCTGAAGGTGCCCCAGGTCTGGTTGCCCCTGAGGGCTCTCTCACCGACTTGTGGACGACCCCCTTCTGACTGTGTCTTCACCAAGTCCCGCTCTGTGCACATGGGCCCAGTGTCTCCTGGGTATCTCCTAGCTTCCTCTTCTTAAAATTGATACGGTTCAGACTGGCCTAGGGCCCGCTCTCATGTCCTTATTTTAACTTAATCACCTCTCCAAAGGCCCTGTCTTCAAGAACAGTCACATTCTGAGGTGCTGGGTGTCAGAGCTGCAACACACACATTTGCTGGCAGGGCGGGGGGTGATGACATAATAGAGCCCACAATACCTATGTTCCACAATTTAGTTTCAACACAGCTTTTCAGCCCCATTTTGCTTTGCCTACCTATATCTCAGCCAGCCTCCCTGTTTTCCTTTGATCTCCTATTAATGTTACTTTCTCCTTTTGGCATGTGTTTTCTGCCCTGAAATACACTTAGAGAAGAAATGCTTTAATGCCTAGGTTTCAAAGGCAAAGCAAGATGAATCACTGTCCCCAAGGCCTTTTTGTTCTTTTCTTAAACATCTTTTCCCCCTATTGTTTGGTAAGAGGCATTTCAGGTGGGTTTTGTAGGCAACTGAAATATCTGAGGTACTTTTAGAAAGGATCTTATGAAAAGAGAGTCACTTAGGAATTCCCTGGCAATCCATTGGTTAAGACTCTGCATTTCCACGGCAGGGGGCATAAATTTAATCCCTGGTCAAGGAACTAAAATCCCCCTATTGTGCAGTGCAGCCCCCACCCCTACCCCCTTCAAAAAAAGAGTCATTTAACATGAGATTAGGCAGAAGGACAGGCCAGAGGTGATTTCATGATTTCTGTGTGCCAGGCATTGGATAGGTACTTTATACACTTTCATTTAATATTCACAACAAAATGGTTGTTTTACACATGAAGGAAGCCAAGTTCAGAGAGCTTATTTAAGTTGTCCAAGGTCAGACAGCTGGGATTTGACTTCAAATCCATCTGACTCCACACCTGTGCTTTTTCTGCAACATAATATGCTGCTCCTCTAAAAAGACTCAAAAGCTCATCTTTCTTTTTCTTAATGTCAAAGCTGCATACAACAGAAATATTTCACCATCAACTATAAGATATATAGGAACCAGATAAAATCTGATACAAAAGATTATCCAGTGTCTAGAACTCACTGCAATAAATTAATCTTCCTGCAGGCTGGCTCCTATAAGAAATGACTTTACTTTGAATTTTTGTTTGTAATAGTTTGCTTGAATGCAATTTTTCATATTGATCTTAATTGGTGGCTCAAATGGTAAAGAATCTGCCTGCAATGCAGAAGACCCAGGTTAAATCCCTGGGTTGGGAAGATCCCCTGGAGAAGGAAATGGCAACCCACTCCAGTACTCTTGCCTGGAGGATTCCATGGACAAAGGAGCCTGGCAGGCTACAGTCCATGGAGGGCAAAGAGGTGGACATGATTGAGTGACTAACTTTCTTTCTTTTCATATATGGCTATATATATAAATGATATCAAATGCGGCTTTCTTTTTAAAAAACCTATAAATTTTTAGAGAGTTCTGATCAAACTGGAGTAACAGGAACTAGATTTATCTTCCTACATGAAACACCAACAACGAAAAGAAGAAAAAAAAAAAAAAAAACCCGTTACATCTGAAGATCTGAACACCAGTGAGAACTGAGTCATCCCTGAGGAACAAGAAACTAGAATCATGACCCTGATGACTACACCAGCCTCTGCCTGAGCACATCTTCAGAATATGGTGCAGAGAGAAAGAATATAGCAGAATCTGGCAAACTCCACGAGCTGAAGGGATGGGGCTGAGCACGCAAGGGATCAAGGCAGAGAGGGTTCGCAGGAAAGTAGGCAGCACGCAGGAGAGGACAGAGCGTTACCAAGAAAGCAGCAGAGGACTCATTAACGTGTGCTCACGTGGAAAGGAGCCAAGATGTGTCAAAAAATTTAAGAAACAGAACACAGAAGCATTCGAGGTAATAGGCTTGGTGCTCACACAAGGCCAGGAATACTACCTATTCACTCTTGATTCACGAACACTGGGTCGAGTACTGAAGGGTGATCGCTAAGGAGTAGGGAATAATTCACCCCAGACTGCACACTACAACAAGAATTAAAAGCCAGTTCTGACAGGACTAAATTATTTCCAAATAACTTACACGCACCTCCCTTCCCAAACTCAGTAACATTCATAGGCATGCAAAGTTACCCAGCACTCAACACAGTGAAATTCACAGTATCTAATATCGAATTAAAAAAAAAAATCACCACGCATACAAAGCAGCTGGAAAATATGACACATAATTGGACAAAACGAAAACAATCAAGTCCAATCTAGAAAGGACCCAGATGTTAAAATTAGTAAAATAAAAAGGATACGAAGACAGTAAGACTGTATTCTCTGTGATCACAAGGTTGAGATATGGAAGATTTTAAGAGGAATCAAACTAAACTTTGAGATGAAGATACATAATGTGACATAAACACACACACGCCCAAGATGAGATTAACAGGAGAAGAAATACTAGTGAACTTGAACCAGCAATAGAAGCCATCCAAAATGAAACAGAAAGAAAAACTACCAAAAAATTAACAGAGTGTCAAAGACATCTTGGAATGTGAAGTCAAGTGGGCCTTAGAAAGCATCACTACAAACAAAGCTAGTGGAGGTGATGGCATTCCAGTTGAGCTATTTCAAATCCTGAAAGATGATGCTGTGAAAGTGCTGCACTCAGTATGCCAGCAAATTTGGAAAACTCAGCTTTGGCCACAGGACTGGAAAAGGTCAGTTTTCATTCCAATTTCATGGAAAGGCAATGCCAAAGAATGCTCAAACTACCTCACAATTGCACTCATCTCACATGCTAGTTGAAGCCAAACCCCAAATCCCGAAGCTAAACCCTAACCCGAAAACCGCAACCTCCGAGCCTGAACCCCAAACCCCGAACTCCAAATCCCGAACCCCAAACCTGGAACCCAAATCCCAAATCCAAAACCCTGAACCCAAACCCGAACCCCAATCTCAAACCCCAAACCCCAAAACCCTAACATCGAAACTGTAACCATAACCCCAAAACCCGGAGCCTTAACCCCAAACCCTGAACCCGGACCCCAAATCCCTAACCCGATTCCCAAATCTGAAACTAACCCTAACCCTAATCCCGAAAGTCAAATTCCTAACCACCAACCTCTAACGCGGACCCTAAAACCCCTAACTGAACTCTGAACCCGAACCCTGAACCCAAACTCCGAACCCGATCACTAACCTAACCCTAACCCTAACTAGTTGGAGGGTTGGCCGAACACTAACCCTAACAGTAAAACTCAAAAAAAAAAAAAAAAAAACCTTTTCTGATCCAAGCTGTGCCCCTTCCAGTCCCCCGCCTTCTAAAAGCAAAAGGGGGTCAGTCAGTTGCAGTCTAGGACCGTACCTAGCTTACATGCCTGTCTGCCTTCCTACCTAAGCTATCTGCATGGCCTGGGATTTGAACTTCTGACCTATTGTCCCTAGCCTGCCTAGATGAAAGAAAATGGCTTGTGCACCTTATGGCTAAGCTATGGAGGATCACTGGTAGTGGCTGGCTTCCGAGTGCTCTTCAAGCCTCGGCCCGCTGGGGCAAGCTAATAGAGAACTATGTGCCCTATAGGCGCTCACTTTAACCACTAAACCTAACGCTAAGGCGAATCATAACGCTAACCCTAACCCTGATCCTAACCCTAACCATAACCATAACCCCTAATCCAGAACACAAACCACAAAACCCGAACACGAACCCCAAACAATGAACCCCAGACCCCAAAACGCCGAATCCCAAAGCCCAAACACTGAACCCCAACCCCTAACCCGAACCTCAAACCTCGAACCCAAACCCCAATCCTGAACCCGAAATCTCATGTAACTGGAGTCCCAAAGGAGAGGAGATGGCAGGGGAGGAGGAAAGAAATGAAAAAATACTAAAGATATAATGATCACAAGTTTTCAAAATTTGATAAAAACGATAAACCTACAGATCCATGAACCTAAGCAAACCCCAAGCATAAGAAACATAAAAAAATCTTATGAAAGCACAAGCTATTGTATGATCAAATTATTCAAAAATAATGATAAAAAGAAAAAATTTTAAAGCAGCCAGAGGAAAAGAGATATTACATACAAGGGAGCAAAGATAAAGAAAACATTAGCTTTCTTGACAGAAACAATGCAAATGAAAATGCAATGGTAAAAGATTTTTCAACATACTGAAATCATCTTAGAATTTCACACTCAGCAAAATACATCTTTCTAAAAGGAAAGCAAAATAAAAAACATTTCCAAACATGAAAGCTCAGAGAATTTATTATCAGCAGAGCCACATAATAAGATATGTTAAAGGAAGCAGGAAAAAAGACAATATCAGATAAGAAATCTGTATCTACACAAAGAATGAGGAACACCAAAATGGCAACTGCATGGTTAATATGTTTTAAGAATTTTTAGATTATTTAAGGCTTCAAATAAGATAACTGATTGGTAATCAAATATATTTCAATAAAAATATAACTGATTGGTAAACAAAAACAGTGTAATACAGGTTTCATAACGCATGTAAAAGAAAAACTAACAATAGCAAAAAGGTCAAAAAAGTAGAAAACGGAAGCATAATGCAGGCATGCTACGTTGCTTCAGTCGTGTACAACTCTTTGCAACTCCATGGACTATAGCCGACCACGCTCTTCTGTCCACGGGATTCTCCAGGCGACAATACTGCAGTGGGTTGCCATGCCCTCCTCCAGGGGATCTTCCCAACCCAGAGACTGAACCCAGGTCTCTGGCACTGCAGCTAAATTCTTTACCACTGAGCTATGTGAAATGAACCAGTATCACTTGAAGACAGGCTGTGATAAGTTGAAGATGAACATTATTAACCCTAACACAACCATTCAGGTTGTGTTAAGAGTCACAGAGCTATAGCTAATAAACCAATAAAGAAAGTAAAATGAAATCAAAATATTCAATTAATCAAAAGGTAGACAGGAGAAAGGGAACAAAGAGGGACAAGAAACAGAAAACAAATAGCAAGATGACCGATTTTATAATGTCATAGTTAAGAGTAAATGTAAATGGTCTAAACACCTATTTACAAGCAAAGATAGTCAGATCTGATAAAAAGGCAAGATCCACTCTATGCTGACTATAAGAAACACACTGCTAACAAAAAAACACACATCGTTAAAAACAAAAGGATGGGGGAAAAAGCATATTATGCTAACATTAAGAACTCTAAAAAATTGAAATGGTTAGATTAGTATCAAAGTAGACATTAGACTAAAGAATATCATCAAGAATAAAGAAGGTAATTTTGAAATTTCTTAATTTAATGGCGGAGAAGTCAATGAATTAAGAGAAAATAAAATCTTAGGTATTTATATGCTTAATAACAGAATTTCAAAGTACATGAAACAAAAACTGATCAAACTGCAAGGAGAAAGAGGCAAAAACACAATTATAGTTGATGATTTTAATACCACTCATTCAATAACTAGTAGAACATACAAGATAGAAATTCAGTAAGGACAGAGATGATTTGAACATCACTATCAACTTACGTGGCTCAGTGGTAAAGAACCTGCCTGCAATTCAGGAGAAGCAGGTTGGATTCCTGGGTCAGAAGATCTTCTGGAGAAGGAAATGGCAACCCACTCCAGTATTCTTGCCTGGAAAATTCCAGGGACAGAGGAGCCTGGTGGGCTACAGTCCATGGGGTCGCAAAGAGTCGGACACGACTGAGCACACACATACCAACCGCTATGACCTAATTGACATAGACAGGCACTGCATTCCACCCAAAGTTCACATTCTTTTCAAATACACATAAAACATTTACCAAAACAAACCACATTTTGCACCATTAAAGGGATATGAATAAATTATTTAAAAGCCTTTCATGTCATATAAACTAAATTCCCCAACAAGCAGAGAATTACATTAAAACTCACTAACAGAACTGTGGGAAATCCCTATATTTGGAAACAAAATAACATACTTCTAAATAACAAACTTCTGAGTCAAAGGGAAACCAAGAGGAAATTAGAAAGTACTTTGAAATGAAAGCAAAAACACAATAATTAAAATTTGCGACACGCTCCTAAAGGCCTCTTAATTTAAAAATAATCTACTGGTACAGAAGAATCTATATGCAAGCTATAGATAATTATAGATAATTCACATAAGCAAAATTTTAAAGATTACAGTCTACCACTGAGAGATCATGATTAACACTTTAATGAAACTGTTCTCAGAACTGAGCTTGTTTCCTCTGTGATGACCTAAACAGAAAGGAAATCTAAAAAAGAGGAATATATATGTATCCTAATAGCTGATTTACTTTGCTGTACAGCAGAAACTAACACATTGTAAAGCAACTATACTCCAATAAAAATTAGAAAAAAGAAAAAAAAAAAAAGAATTGAGCTTGTATCACATTCACCCTAAGAGTTTGTTAAAATATATACCATGGGGTATAACATATACCTAGAGTCCCTTATCTGGGTGAGGACCTGAGCATCTGCATTGCTAAGGTGATACTGAATACTGTTGCTGCTTGTTGGCCTGGGGAGTGTGATTTACGATCCACTGCCTTCGTGTATATCCCTTCTACATCTTCTAGGAGCAATGTCCCTGGATACAAACATATGTATACTTTTTAAAATCCCACATGAGGTCATATTGCTTATAACTTAGTTTTTGCTTTTCAGTCAATGATTTCTATCTTTCCATTTTGTAAACTTTTTCCTCACCAAATACTCACACTACTCAAATTTTTGCATGTGAATAATGAACGTGCTGAATGGTCTGGTGGTTTTCCCAACTTTCTTCAATTTAATTTTGAATTTGGCAATAAGGAGTTCATGATCTGAGCCACAGTCAGCTCTCAGTCTTGTTTTTGCTGACTGTATAAAGCTTCTCCATCTTTGGCTGCAAAGAATATAATCAACCTGATTTCGGTGTTGACCATCTGGTGATGTCCATGTGTAGGTCTTCTCTTGCATTGTTGGAAGAGGGTGTTTGCTATCACCAGTGCGTTCCCTTGGCAAAAGTCTGTTAGCCTTTGCCCTGCTTCATTCAGTACTCTAAGGCCAAATTTCCTGTTACTCCAGGTGTTTCTTGACTTCCTACTTTTGTATTCCAGTCCCCTATAATGAAAAGGACATCTTTTGGGGGTGTTAGTTCTAGAAGGTCTTGTAGGTCTTCATAGAACCGTTCAGCTTCTTCAGCATTACTGGTAGGGGCATAGACGTGGATTACTGTGATATTGAATGGTTTGCTCTGGTAGAAGTGAGAAATGGATTTAAGGGACTAGATCTGATAGACAGAGCGCCTGATGAACTATGGACGGAGGTTCATGACACTGTATAGGAGACAGGGAACAAGACCATGCCCAAGAAAAAGAAATGCAAAAAAGCAAAATGGCTGTCTGAGGAGGCCTTACAAATAGCTGATAAAAGAGAGAAGCAAAAAGGAAAGATATAAGCATGTGAATGCAGAATTCCAAAGAAAAGTAGCAAGGAGAGTTAAGAAAGCCTTCCTCACCGATCAATGCAAAGAAAGAGAGGAAAACAATAGAATGGGAAACTAGAGATCTCTTCAAGAAAATTAGAGATACCAAGGCAACATTTCATGCAAAGATGGGCTCAATAAAGGACAGAAATGGTATGGACCTAACAGAAGCAGAAGATATTAAGAAGAGGTGGCAAGAATACACAGAAGAACTGTATAAAAAAGATCTTCAGGACCCAGATAATCATGATGGTGTGATCACTGACCTAGAGCCAGACATCCTGGAATGTGAAGTCAAGTGGGCCTTAGAAAGTATCCCTACGAACAAAGCTAGTGGAGGTGATGGCATTCCAGTTGAGCTGTTTCAAATCCTGAAAGATGATGCTGTGAAAGTGCTGCACTCAATTTGCCAGCAAATTTGGAAAACTCAGCAGTGGCCACAGGATTGGAAAAGGTCAGTTTTCATTTCAATCTCAAAGAAAGGCAATGCCAAAGAATGCTCAAATTACCACATAATTGCACTCATTTCACACGATAGTAAAGTAATGCTCAATTCTCCACGCCAGGCTACAGCAATATGTGAACCGTGAACTTCTTGATGTTCAGGCTGTTTTAGAAAAGGCAGAGGAACCAGAGATCAAATTGCCAACATCCTCTGGATCATGGAAAAAGCAAGAGAGTTCCAGAAAAACATCTATTTCTGCTTTACTGACTATGCCAAAGCCTTTGACTGTGTGGTTCACAATAAACCGTGAAAATTCTGAATGAGATGGAAATAACAGACCACCTGACCTGCCTCTTGAGTAATCTGTATGCAGGTAAGGGAGCAACAGTTAGAACTGGACACAGAACAACATACTGCTTCCATATAGGAAAAGGAGTATGTGAAGGCTGTATATTGTCACCCTGCTTATTTAACTTATATGCAGAGTACATCATGAGAAACGCTGGGCTGGATGAAACACAAGGTGGAATCAAGACTGCCGGGAGAAATACCAATAACCTCAGATATGCAAATGACACCACCCCTATGGTAGAAAGTGAAGAACTACTAGAGTTCCTTGATGAAAGTGCAAGGGGAAGAGTGAAAAAGCTGGCTTAAAACTCAACATTCAGAAAACTAAGATCATGGCATCTGGTCCCATCACTTCAGGGGAAATAGATGAGGAAACAGTGGAAACAGTGTCAGACTTTATTTTTGGGGGCTCCAAAATCACTGAGAATGGTGATTGCAGCCATGAAATTAAAAGATGCTTACTCCTTGGAAGGAAAGTTTTGACCAACTCAGACAGCATATTAAAAAGCAGAGATATTACTTTGCCAATAAGAAGACTCTTGAGAGTCCCTTGGACTGCAAGGAGATCCAGCCAGTCCATCCTAAAGGAGATCAATCCTGGTTGCTCATTGGAGGGACTAATGTTGAAGGTGAAACTCCAATACTTTAGCCACCTGATGTGGAGAGCTGACTCATTTGAAAAGACCTGGATGCTGGGAAAGACTGAGGGCAGGAGGGGAAGGGGACAACAGAGGATGAGATGTTTGGATGGCATCACTGACTCAATGGACATGGGTTTGGGTGGACTCTGGGAGTTGGTGATGGACAGGGAGGCCTGGCGTGCTGCGGTTCATGGGTTGCAAAAGAGTTGGACACGACTGAGTGACTGAAATGCACTGAAGGAATGTCCTTTTTGTGATCTGTTAAAACTAACATCCAATCCAGGACCATGCTTCATATCTGCTTATGTCCATTAAGTTTCTCTTAATCTAGACTCATCCTTTAAAAAAAAAAAGACTGCTGAAGGAACACATGAATAAAATTTGAACTGACAAATGGAGAATGTACTTATTTACAAGGAAAGCTTTAAATAAAAAGGAATTAAAGATAGATCTGCAAACCAAAATATGAGATGAAATGTATAAAGGTATTTATGCATTAGTCCATTAAATTCACTAGGCAGCATTTGATATCCCAGGTGTATGCAAAGGGAGCTTACCAGGTGGCGCTAGTGGTAAAGAATCCATCTGCCAATGGACTGGCAGGCAGGAAAGGAGACATAAAAGACTTGGGTTCGATCCCTGGGTTGGGAAGATCCCCTGGAGGAGGGCATGGCAACCCACTCCAGTATTCTTGTCTGGAGAATCCCATGGACAGAGGAGCCTGGCGGGCAGGTCCACAGGGTCAGAAAGAGTCAGACACGACTGAAGCAACTTAGCACTCATGCATGTATGCAAAGGGAAGTTTTGGGAAAAGAACTAAGAATATTACAATGCAATGCCTGGGGCTTCAGAGGACCTTAGCCTGGAGGAAATTTAACCTTCGGGAACCTCAACGTTTTAAGAAGAGCTCAGCCGTGTACCTAGAGCCTGGCACTCGTAACACACCAACTACTTGGTTTCAACCAATTTCAAATCATTTGCTCAATTTGCATTAGCTTTGAAAAATTCAGTTCAAAGGATTTCACTTGGGCATTCTGGCTACTTAATTGGATATTCCTCCTTTAATCTGTAGTTTGTTTCTTCCGTTTTAGTTTTTTCCCCCTCCATTTTAAAGCTGTCTACAATAACATACAAGTGCTTAAAACGACTGAAAACAAATGTATAGCTTAGTGAATTATTTAATGACACACATCCTTGTATCAACCAAGTCAAGAAAAGAACTCTGTCAGCCAATCAGCCATCTTATCCTAAAACCAACCCCCTCCTTCTAAAAGGCACCACTGTCTAGATTTTTACAGTTCAGTCGCTCAGTCGTGTCCGACTCTGTGCGACCCCATGAATCGCAGCACGCCAGGCCTCCACCATCTACATTTCTTGGTGTTTCACTTCATCAAGTGGTATATCTGTATATACTAGTGTTTATTCTTCCTTGTTTTCAAAAATGTTATGTCCTTCAAGCCTCTTTTCACCTACAGGTTCTTCCTCTATCCCTCTTTTCTTTACAGTCAATCTGCTGATCTGCAGAATTTCCCAGAGTCTGGATTTTGCACACTGCATATACTCGAGGGTCTCATTCAGCATGTTCCTCTGTTCTCTGTATTGAGTGCAATTTGGCAGCTGTGTCCAGCTGGTCCCTTTGGTAAGGTTATATACACGGTGTGTTGGGAACAACCCACTTAAGGTTATTTTAAATACGACTGTGATACATTTATGCTGCTCATTTTTATGTGGAAACAGTTTTCTAAGCTTTTGAGAAGGTGGTATGGGTCACGGTAGCTTTCCTAACCTCCCAGAGCTTCCTCTTCTATTGATTTTGGACCATGTTTTTTTTGTTTGTTTGTTTGTTTTTTTAATGGCGGCTTGCTTTCTGAGATCCCCTGGCTCTGTTTCCCTCCTCTATTATTTCTCTCTATTGTCCTGACCGGACTCAATTTCAGTTCCATTCTCCACGCTGCTGCTGCTGCTGCTAAGTCGCTTTAGTCGTGTCCAACTCTGTGCGACCCCATAGATGGCAGCCCACCAGGCTCCTCTGTCCCTGGGATTCTCCAGGCAAGAACACTGGAGTGGGTTGCCATTTCCTTCTCCAATGCATGAAAGTGAGAAGTGAAAGTGAAGTCGCTCCATAGTTTCTCCTAAGTGATGGCCTGTCCTGGAAGATTAATTACTCCAGCTCACCGGAGCTGGACTGATCCAGCCTCTTCCGAGCTCACAATTCCCGCTGTTCTCAGACTGTCCCCTTGGTTTCCAGTGGCTCTTTGAGGGTCCCCTTCTTTGGTCCATCGGATGCCCCAGTGATCCTCTGTATCTCCTCCGTACAGGCCCTGATACAGCACACAAGACCTTGTGTCCGACTGATGCTGTGTTTCTGGTTACTTGTACTTCGGAGTCTTGGGCTTACACTTTGACACCTAGCTTTGCCATAAATGTGGTTCATGGGTATTTTGATTTTGCCAAGTAGCTGTTTCTATGTGGGATCTTGGGTTTGTGAAGATCCAAAAACTATGACTCCACTTCCATCTTCTCAAGACTATTCATTTTAGAAAGCTATTTTCCTGTATTTTTTTTTTTAACCAAACTAAGATGAGGGTCTTCATTACCCCACATACTGTGGGGTGAGGAGACACGTCACAGCACGCAGGGCCACGTGGGGAAGCACCAGGGTCGGAAGCAGAAAGGGCAAGAACCAAGCGTGCGCAGGAGGCACTACTGTGGTTTCCATGGGGAAAGGCAAGCTAAGTCAGGGTGAGAAGCTTGAGTCCTCGTAGCGGGCTCTAGGGTGTCCGGCCATCTCTAGGTGTCTAATACCTGGAATAATTATGGGAAACGAATTTTGTCTTCTGAAGCCTAAGAGCCAGACAGAAGAGGGGGCCTTGGGCTCTGGATTCATTCACTTGCATGTTGGAGGTGTGCTGGCAGGGGAACCATTTGCCATCTCTAAGAACTGGCCTGCTCTGGGAAGGGCAGTCTATTCTCCTTCAGGGAGGCCCCAGATGCTGAAGCATCAAGAACAAAGAACATAAGAAAATACTGAAGAAAAAAAATCAGTGGTTCTTAGGGGCTCAGAGGGAAGAGAGGGCTCAACACACAGAGTAGAGGGGATTTTTAGGGCAGTGAACTCTTCTTTATGGTATTGTAAGGATGGATAAATGTCATTATACATTTGTCAAAATCTACAGAAGGTACAACATGAAAAGTGAATCCTAACGTGAACCTGGAACTGTAATAATAATGTATTATCCCACTAATAAAGTAAGATATTATAAGAGGGGACACGGTGTATGGAGAGACAGCATGGGGGATCACTCTTGACCTTCTGCTCAATTTTTCTGTAAACATAGAGGTTTTCTAAAAAATGAAGCCTATTAAATAAAACACAAAATGATAACAAACAAAAACCTCAGATAGCTTTCTTCCAGTCTAAGAAATGGAAGATTATCCATAGCTGTATTTTTCCAGCAAGTTGCCCTTCCCCCGATTCTCTCCTGGAGGAAAGCTCTGCCTCCTCTGGGACCTGCCCTGTCACCATAGCCACAGCCAGTCAGATTGAACCACGGGGCTGCTCTGTGTGGTCACTGGGCTGCTCTACCACCCCACCTCTGCTGGCTTCCCAAACTTTCATCGGTTCTTAAGCCTGCAATGTTCTTTACCCTTTACTCCTCGCATGTTCTGTAAGGAGCCCCTCTTGGTCTCAGATGTCCGTAGGCCCCCAGGAAGAAGCAAGGTCACAAGGCTGCAACTAAGCAGAGATGAAGGACATCTGCCCAACCCTAGAAGAGCTGGACAAGGAGCAGTAAGTGATGCTGTTATCCCAAGTAGCTGTGCTCTCCGACCTCAAGCCCTAGAAAGCATGCTTGCTGCTATGGACTGAATTGTGTCCTTCAAATACCTGTGTTGAAACCCTAACCCCCCAAAGTGGCTGTATCTAGAGATGGAGGTCTTTAGAAGGTAATTAAGAATGTGGCTCTATCTAAAGATGGGGGTCTTTAGAAGGTAATTAAGGTTTAATGAGGTCATATAGGTGGGGCTCTGATCTATTAGAATTGTAGCCTTGTAAGAAGAAAAAAAGAGATTTCTCTCTCTTTGCTGCTTGAGGACACAGTGAAAAGGTGGCCGCTGACAAGCCAGAAAGAGTCCTCACTAGAATCTGATTATGCTGATACCTTGATCTCAGACTCTAATGCTTATAGAAGTGAAATGTCTATTGTTCAAGTCTCCCAGTCTTTGGTATTCTGTTACAGCAGCCTGAGCTAAGATACCTGTCCATGGCAAAACTTTTTTTCCTGCATAAAGTAGATTATAAAATGAATGAAAGATTCTTCCTGAGCTTTGAAAGTGAAAGTCACTCAGTCGTGTCTGACTCTTTGTGACCCCGTGGACTGTACAGTCCATGGAATTCTCTAGGCCAGAATACTGGAGTGGGCAGCCTTTCCCTTCTCCAGGGGAATCTTCCCAACCCAGGGATCAAACCCAGGTCTCCCACACTGCAGGTGGATTCTTTACCAGCTGAGCCACAAGGGAAGCCCAAGAATACTGGAGTGGGTAGCCCATCCCTTCTCCAGCGGATCTTCCCGACCCAGGAATTGAACCAGGGTCTCCTGCACTGCAGGCGGATTCTTTACCAACCAAGCCATCAGGTAAGCCCAAGCTTTACCAGTATTTATTTATACAAAACTGGGAATTTTTTATCAGATCTCTGAGCATCATCACTTTCATGAAAGATGGGTGAGCCAGCCACACCGGTTTCTGAGCTAGAATGTAAGAAGAAAATCCAACAGATATCTGAGTGTCTTGCTATGCCAGAAATTCTGCTGGGCTCATTATCATAAAGCATCTGAAGAATTCCCATGATAACCTTGTAAAATAGTTATTTATTAATCCCAGTTTTCAGATAAAGCACAAAAATCAAAGACATTCAGAATCTACCCAGCTGCTAAATGACAAAGCAAAGGTTTAAACAGATTTACAGGCTGTAACACAGAGCTGTTCGCACTCTCCCCAGTAACCACAAGATAAATCTTAGATACACAGCCATCTCTGCTGCCTGGTGTGCACAGCTCTTTGCAGTGGGAAAATGCAGCAAAGGTAACAAGTGAACCAGAGAGAACTCGCAATGCCCGAGACGCACGGTCACACAGTCCACACTGAATCTGCTCATTGTAAAACGTGGATGATAAAATACCTACCTCGGAGAAACGCTGTAAAGCAGAGATTGGTAAACCAAGGCCTATGGGCCAAATCCAGCCTGTGATTGGTTTTGCCACAGTCCAAGAGCAATCACAGGCTGTTAAGTGGTTGGGGAAAGAACAGTAGCAGTCTATTTCATGACATGTGAAAACTCTATGACATTCAAATGCCCGTGTCCATATATAAAGTTTTATTGGAACCCAACCACCATCATCCATATATATTATCCACAGCTGCTTTGCATGGTAGTGGCAGAGCTGAGGAGTCACCACAGAGATGGTACAGCCTGCAAAGCCTGATGAATTTATTCTCTGGCTCTTTTTGCCAACCCCTAAGGTGAAGAACAAGGAGATCAAATTAGTCCATCCTCAAGAAAATCAACCGTGAATATTCACTGGAAGGACTGATGCTGAAGCTGAAGCTCCAATACTTTGGCCACCTGATGCAAAGAGCCGACTCACTGGAAAAGACCCTGATGCTGGGAAAGATTAAGGGCAGGAGGAGAAGGGGATGACAGAGTGTGAGATGGCTGGATGGCATCACCAACTCAATGCACCTGAGTTTGGGCAAGCTCTGGGAGATAGTGAAGGACAGGGAAGCCTGGCGTGCTGCAGCTCATGGAGTTGTAGAGTCAGACACGATTTAGTGACTGAACAAGGTGCATTTAAGTTAATAGTAGAGTGCATGGCATACCATAGAAGTTCAAGGACAGTGAGCTCTGAGTCCACTGGCAACCCAACCTCTGTGACCTTTTCCAGCCTTCAGACTCCAGGTACCCACTAGCTGGCATGTTAGGTAGAGGGTCTTGATTCCTAAGATCCATAGTGTCCCTGCCATGGGAAGGCAAATCGATGGTGGGGAAAAAGCTGATTAAAAGATTTCTCTGCTCCTATGGGGCAGTCCCATGGGTCAGCTGTTGGACTCAAGGACAACATGGGCCTGACTTGCATGTAAACCATAGCAATCAGCTCTATTAACAGACAAGCCATGGGGCAAGTCTAATTAAGCATAGAGCACAATTGATTACTTACTAATTATCCCTGGTTTATTCCCAGTGTTAGGAAACACATCTTAGACAGTGGAATGCATTCATTCTTAAGTGCTTAAGCTTTTGCAAACCCTTACTATGAAGAATGCTCTGAGTGGGCTATTTAATGATAGGATTGATGAGAAAAGGGTGGAAGGCTGAGCTGCAATGCGAAGTGCCTGGCCAAACCACCTCGGGACAAAGGTTCCCAACCTTGCATGCTGGGGACCTTGGGGGAACAATTAGTTTCCAACACATCACATACTGAAAAATAAACGAAGTTAGTAGCGACAGACAGCCCAGGTCTGGGCATTTGAGACCAACCACGCTTCCTGTTGAGCTTCCCAGACGGCATTAGCGGTAAAGAATCCGCCTGCCAATGCAGGACACAAAAGAGATGCGGGTTCCATCGCTGGGTCTCGAAGATCCCCTGGAGGAGGGCATGACAACCCACTCCAGTATTCTTGCCTGGAGAATCCCATGGACAGAGGAGTCTGCAGGGACCACAGTCCAAGGGCTGCACAGAGTCAGCCATGACTGAAGCACACACACAAGCTTCCTGTTGAAGCCTGGCAGAGCTAATAAGCACGACAGCAGTGTTAAAAATAATAATGACAACCCACCCATGTCCATTGCAGCATTATTCACAACAAGCAAGGGCGAAGCAACCTAAATGTCCACCAGCAGATGAGCAGGTAAGCAAAATGTGATGGAGCCAACGACGGAACAGTATTCAGCCTTAAAAAGGAAGGACATTCCGACACATGCTTCAACATCGATGGACCCTGAGGACATCATGCTAGGTCAAATAAGCCAGACACAAAAGAACAAATGCTGTGTGATGCCACTTACATGAGGTAGGTATCTAAACCGACCAAACTCATAGAAACAGAAGGTAGAATGATGACCACCAGGGGCTGGGGGGAGGAGGAAAGGAACTAGTTGTTGATCGGGTGCAAGAGTTTCAGTTTTATATAATGAAAGTCCTCTCTGTTGCACAACAATGAATATACGTCACACTACTGTACTGCACACTTACTTAAAAATGGCTAAGATGGTACATTTCGTGGTTATCTATTTTTGACCATAGTGGGGGAAAAAAGGTAATAATGATAACAATAAAGTGTTATTGAGACAAATCCATGCCCATTCATTTACACTGCAAGGGGAAGAGCGGAAGAGCTGGAGTGGAAACACTCTGGTGTGTAAAGTCTATTCTAGTATTCACTATCTGGCCCTTGACAAACAAAAATTTGCTGCTCCCTGCTTTAGAATGTGGGCCTTGTTCACGACTGAGTCCACATGAACTAGAGCACTCTGATGTGTGGTAAGCTCTCAGGTAGTGGCCTGTATTTGTAACAATTAGCTTCTCCGTCTTTAAGCTGTCATTAATGGGTTTAGTGAATTTTACAGTTGAACACACTCCAAAACAATGTAATAAGCAAACAGTGAAATCATAAAAATCAAGCCTGATAAAAGCTGAAACAAGTCATCTCTGAAAGATCAACAGGATGGTAAACCCTAGAGAAAGAGAAGCACCCACAGCCAATACAAAAGGCACCAAGCCTGAGGTCAGAAGACGTGGTTAGAATCCTAGCTCTGCTGATAGCTAATTGGTTGACCCAGAAACGGAACAATCCTCTTACTATCAGGTCTCGGTACCCTCACCACTGCTAATTTACAGCTGAGAAAAGAAACTTCAGGAGGATCAGAACAGGATAAGACTGGAGTCAGGAAAACCGCTGGAACTCTGAGTAATGCAGGCAGGTTGTTAGAAATAATGAGAGAAGAAATCTTCAGGTGTTTTGAGAATCATTACTGTAATACAAAAACAGGTCTAAGAAACAATGTTCCACTGAACTGGCTACATGGTATGATAATTATTTGTTTCCTTATCAACTTTCCTAAGCAGGCACTTCTAATGACTGGAAACAGTAACTATTGCTGACAAGCTGTCCCTTCAAGGCGTGTGTCTTCTTCTGTATGAAGTTTGATGCTGGGTTTGGCAATGGCACAAATAATTGTTAGATGCATAGACGAATGTGGCATTAGATGTGGCCCCTCTGTGGTCATTTGTCACATCAGAAAGAGGACTGGGAGTCAGGGCAGCTTCGATTTAATGTAAGCACCAGAAAATGGCCAAGAAGGCTTAGAAAGGGAAGTGAAAGTCGCTCAGTCATGTCTCACTCTTTGTGACCCCATGGACTATACAGCCCATGGAATTCTCCAGGCCATAATACTGGAGTGGGCAGCCTTTCCCTCCTCCAGGGGCATCTTCCCAACCCAGGGATCAAACCCAGGTCTCTCACATGGCAGGTGGATTCTTTACCAGCTGAGCCACAAGGGAAGCCCAAGAATACTGGAGTGGGTAGCCTATCCCTTCTCCAGCGGATCTTCCCGACCCAGAAATCGAACCGATGTCTCCTGCATTGCAGGCAGATTCCTTGTCAACTGAGCTACCAGGGAATCCCAGAAGGCTTAGAGGTTAGAAGTATGTTGAGAAAACACAGTTTGTGCCCATCTTTAGATACATGTTAGATCCCCCGGTCTTCCCTTAATCCAATCCAGTGACAGTTCTCTTTCTACACCATAAATCAGATCATGTCACACTCTCTTTAAAATGCATTTACAGCTTCCCAAACATATTAGCTCAGTACAGAGCTGTGCTGTCCCCACACACGTGACAACCAAGCACTTGAAAGACAGCTGGTCTGGCTGTGACTGTCACATATATATCGGATTCAAAGACTGAGCAGGAAAAAAAAAAGTAAAATCTCCCATTCATAGGTTTTAATGTTGATTTCATGTTGAAATGATAATGATTTTGGATGTTTTATATCAAATTAAATAGGCTATTAATTTCACTTATTACAAACTTTAAAAACATCAACTGCTAGAAAAATTGAAATAAAGTTTGTGGCTTATATTCTATTGTTACTGGGCAGTAATGGTACAGAAAGCCCTTTGAAATAGACCCGGCTCCCTGCTCACCTTTTATCTTTCCTGCCCTTCAGCAGAGCCCTCCTCCACCTACCTCTAAACTTCAGCCTCATCTGCAGGTTCCTGAATAGCCTACTTGCTTTGGCATCTGGTGCCCCCCTCCCTGGAACACCCTATCAGGTCAACTACTGGCCTCAGAGGACTCCGTTTCGCAGTATCTGGGAGAGATTTCCTGAGCACAGTGTCGTTTGCTGTCCCCAGCGCCCCATGCCCCCTGCTTCCAGTGGACTGTGTGCCACCCGTCTTGAACTGGCCACTGACTCAGTGGCTGTTATTGCTGTTGTTTAGTCGCTCAGTCGTGTCCAACACTTTGTGACCCCATAGACTGTGGCCCTCCAGGCTCCTCTGTCCATGGGATTCTCCAGGCAAGAATACTGGAGTGGGTTGCCATTTCCTTCTCCAAAGACTCAGTTTGATGCCCCACCTGGATCCTACATTCTCTCCATCTCACTCCTGTTGGGTCTGCCGTGACCAGCAAAAGTTCTAGCCACTCAGTGTGGACTGAATGAAGAGGTAAATAGAAATGCAGTCAATAAATTTACACCCTCAAAGGGTGTCTCATAAGAGGCAGATGAGAATTCAACCTGGAGAAAGTGCCATCAACCAAAAGAGAAAGAGTCACAATAAGTTATAGTCTAAACTTTGGGATCAAGTCAATGAAACCTTTTTAAAGACCTACATGACATATTTAGCAAACTTCAAATGCTTGATCAACAACAGCAAGCAACTATAGCAATCAACTCTCAAGCAGGCAACTATACTCCAATAAAAATTAAAAAAAAAAAGGCTTGAACTCATAGATGATATAATTCTGTGCCTTTGGATCTGAACTGAGATAAATGCTTGAGCATGAATGCAAACACGAATGCATCAGTATGTTCACTGGAGCATCATTTGTAACAGCAAACAATTTAGTACAATCTATGTATCCTACCCTTTACAGCAAAGATTGTTAAGTGAGGGTATATCCATTCAGTGGAATAGTATGAAACCATGAAAAGGAAGGAAGTAGACTATGTGCCGAAAAGGAAAGGTCTCAGGATATAGGCAGTGTTGCTTCTTCACATTATCGTATTTCAAAAATATCTGCTTGTGTGCACATGTACACAGACTTTCATAGGAAGGAAACCCAAGACACTGGTGCTGGTGGCTCCTGGAGGGAGAGCAAGAGCGAGAGGGAGGCGGCCTGCACTGCGCACTCTGGAACCTGCTTATCATGTGCACACATTACTTTCAAAGATCATCAAGGGCTTCCTGGGTGCTTTTTCTGCTGTACACTTCCGCCAGGCCCAGAAAGGTCCCAATTATTTCCCTCTCTTAAGTTGAACAAATAGTAAAACAGTAATGTCTCATGGACATCACCTACCGTGATCTTCTTGTGGTCGGGAAACTCGAGGCCAAAATAGTCTCCTTCCACGAGGTTGAGGTGGTTGCACACGGCGTCCAGCAGCACTTTCCCGGGGGCTCTTTGCTGGGAACAGAAAGAGCAGGCGTTAAGCCCTCGGAGACAGGCAGCTACGGAAACAAACCACGGCCCCCGCCGCAGGAGGCCTCTCGTGCCCGGGTCTGTAACAGCTCTGCACCCCCCAGCCCTGCCTGGGCACACTGCTGGTTCCCGCCCCACGCTGCTCTCATGCTTTCAGGCTGACCTCTGCCAGCTTTTTCTCACCCCAATGCCGGGCACTACGCCCCTTAAAAAATGCACAAATACCATACGAAATCACTTGCATGTGGAATGTAAAATATTCCACAAATGAACTTGTCTACAAAACAGAAACAGGCTCACAGACAGACAACAGACTCGTGGGTGCCAAGCGGGAGGGGCGGGTTGGGAATCTGGGACGGTACAGAGGATGGAGAAACAACAAGGTCTTACTGCAGAGCACACGGCACTCTATTCAACATCCTGTGATAAACCACCGTGAGAAAGAATGTGTGTATGTGCATATAACAACCCCTTTGCTGTACAGCAGGGGTTCAGGGTAGGGGAAAGCACAACACTGTAAAATCAGCTTCAACAGAATACATTTTTAAAAATACACTTTATTTTTTAGAGCAGTCTCCAGAAGGTTGAGCAGGAAGTGCGTACCCAGAGGACGTGTGTACCAGGTACCCACCACACCCGGGGTCTCCTCTTACTGACATACTGGAGTAGTATAGTACATCTGCTACAACTGTGGAGCCAACATTAATACCTTATCACCGCGAGAAGGCCACAGCGTACACAGGATTCGCTGTGTCTGTAGCTTATGGGTTTTGACAAAGGCATAGCACCATAAAGCCCCCATCACAGGATCCATGGGCGAGCTTCATCAGCCCTGAACATCCACTGTATTCCCCCCTCACCCCTCCTCCTTCCCCCACCCTGAACCCCTGGCAACCACTCATTGTTTTATAGTCTACAGTTTTGCCCCTTCCACGATGTCACACAGCTAGAATCATACAGTATGGAGATATTCCAGATTGGTGTTTTTCAGTTAGTGTCATGAATTTAAAATTCCCCCATTCTTGCCATGGCATGCTTGTCATTTCTTTTTATTGCCGAATAATATGCCACTGCCTGAGGGGACTACAGCTTGCTCAACCATTCATCTACCGAAGAATATCTCAGTTGCCCAAGTTTCAGCAATTATTAAAGATGCTACAAATATTATTTGTGCGCAGTTTTGTGTGGATGGAAGCCTTTATGATCCCATGTCCATTTTGTGACAGCTGAAAGCCTGTCCCTGTCCTCTCCCTCCCCAACAAATGTGGCAGAATGCATGGCTTTCTTCTCTAGACTTTGTACAGGTTCATCTAGACTTCATATGCATGAGCGTAAAAGCCATAGGTTATGTTTTTCTATTTATTTAAATTAAAAAAAATTTTTTTTACAATGTGGTGTTGGTTTCTGCCATACAACAAAGTCAGAAAGAGAAGAACAAATAGCGTGTTTTTAAGGCTATAGGTTCTTAGCCACCTTACCCAGAATGCCCAGCGAAAGAAGAAATGAATACAATCACTCATTCCGTCATATTCTATTAATATGTAGTTAAGTATCCACAAGTCTGTCTAATGAAACTCTGGGCTATGTGGTCACTTTTCTGTTCCTCCTGGCAGAGTCCCTGGCACTCCTTCAACGTCTGCTGAAATCCGTATTACACATACATATTCTATACCTTGAGTCTATAGTGAAAGGGAAATAATATGCAAGAATCCACTTTCTACCCTCAACAGCTTAGCATCACGATACGCCTCGGTTTCTCTTACTCTCTGGTCAATTCTTAAAGAAAAGAAAGTGATCTAGACTATACAGTCCATGGAATTCTCCAGGCCAGAACACTGGTGTGGGTAGCCTCTCCCTTCTCCAGGGGACCTTCCCAACCCAGGGATCGAACCCAGGTCTTCCGCATTGTGTGCGGATTCTTCACCAGCTGAGCCACTAAGGGAGCCCCCAAAATATGGAACACGTCACAGATGTGTGTCATCTGCTGATAATCTGCTAATCTTCTCTGTATCGTTCCAATTTTAGTGTATGTGCTGCTGAAGCGAACACCAATTCTTAAAGACTCACTTGCAAAAGAGATGCAATTCCACCACATAGATCAAACCCAGCAAGAAAAAATGTTTCAAAGACCTTGTCATCTCCAGTTACTGGTTTTATACTTTCACCTCCCTTCTGTGAAGAGCAGAGCAATTTAGGAGCCACTTAGTAACCCAGGAGACTAGAGGCAGTAGGAGTCAGACCCCGACAAGCCCAACGACAGGCACGTCCATTAGGCTGCCCAACAGCGTGACCTGAGGAGCCAGCGAAAAAGAATCTCTCTTTTAAACAGACACCACTTTATGCTCCTATATTCCTCGCTGGAATTCAGAAGATGCTCACAGCTATCTAAAGGCACGCAGCGGTCTCCATGCATAATCTCAAATTCACAAGGCTCTAGACATTGAATGCCTGGTCCAAAGGTAACTGGGAGAGTCGTCTCAATGACCCCACTGGCACAACTAATACGTGATGGTGTGTAAAGCCCATTCGTGTCAATCAAACAGATCCCCGCCAACCTATCCAGCACACATGTGTGTGTCCAACTCTGCGACCATAAGAACTGTAGCCCACCAGGTTCCACTACCCATGGGATTTCCCAGTCAAGAATACCGGAGTGGATTGCCATTTCCTCCTCCAGGGGATCTTCCTGACCCAGGGATCAAACCCGTGTCTCCTGCATTGGCAGGCAGATTCTTACCACTGAGCCATCTGGGAAGTTTCCCACGTAGCGCGCGCGCATGTGCCATGCACACACACACACCTGCATTTATCCAGTGTTAACAGCTGCATGGGTTATTGGTCACCAATCTTTTTTCCCACCTCCCTGGCAGAGGACTATCATATTGAGAGCACTTGGGAATTCACTAGCCAGGCCCATGGGGTCCTTGGGTTCAAATTCTCACACCTGCCTCCATAGAGTTACATGAAGAACTTAAGACACAGCTCCTGTTCAGGGGCCTCCTCTCCATCCAGGAGAATCTGCAGACACAAGCTAATAAAACCATGATAGGAATGTGCTAGGTGCAGAGAAGTTGTAGAGAAATTCCTGTATGGTTAAGTTTTTTTTTTTAAGAGAAGACCACATTCTAGTTTCACAATTCTTCTTTCTCACCATTCTTGACATTTCCTACTTGTCTTAGAATGCAGCACCGATTATCTGACCAGCTGGCAAGCACTCACTGTCTTCCAAAGAATTCCTGGAACTAAGTGAATTTGATAACTTCATCTAGATTTACAGGGGCTGGGAAATGAGACTTTACAATTCAACGCTGAAAGTCTAAACAAGTTTAAAAAAATCAGAAATCAGCATACCATGGACACCTTTACAGAATGACGTTCAACTAAGCATTTGGTGGAACATACCGAGGAGAGAGAGTATTACCGCTGAATTAGGTCCTTGGTGGAGTTGACAGGGATTTTTGTGACCATACTGAGCACACATTGGTAATAATAAGAGGCTGGAAATAGATGTTTGGAGTCAATCTAGTTAACACATGATATAAGTCTTGTCTCAAGTCTTAAAATTTTCCTTAAAATTTATTACTTTGAAATCTTTGACACAAAATGACTTTTCAATGGGACCCCAGTTTTTATATAGGGAGAAGTTAATTTCAAGTTTGGGCTTCCTGGTGACTCAGTGAAGAATCTGCCCACAAATGCAGGAGATGCAAGAGACGTGGGTTCGATCCCCGGGAAGATCTCCCGGAGAAGGGAATGGCTACCTACTCCAGTTTTCTAGCCTGGAGAATTCCACGGACAGAGGAGCTGGTGGGCTACAGTCCATGGAGTCGCCAACAGTCAGACATGACTAACACTTTCATACTTTTCACTTGACTGATATTATAGCTCTTAAAATTGGCCTGTAAAACAGATGCCTTTAATGCATTATATGAATTCTCCTGTCAACACTGGCTATCTTCAGGGATATAAGGAAAGCCAGTGTGTAGCATTACTAGAAAGTATTTCTAAGGGTTGGAATGCAGTCAGTACATGACAACTGCATGGGAAAATGGACATGGCATTAACGTCTCAATGCACAGCTATGCCTCAAGGCAGCTATGCCTAAAATGTTTTTAGACATCACAGCAGCAAAGTTCAGGGACCCTATTCTCTTCTAAGAGTTAGCATAGAAATGTCTGGGTTTCATTAAGGCACCAAGAACTGAATTTAACTTCAGAGGAGGCACCTCAGAGAAGGGAAGCCAGAGAAGTTTCATCCATGTTCTTTAACAAAAGTCATCCCCTCCTTCCTTCCAACAGTGGATTCACTCCGCTAATCATCAACATCCTTCCTTTATGCTTGTCTTCAAGGAATTCTTTGAACTTCACATTATAAGTAATTCTGCTCAAAAATCACACCACGGAATCTAAAATGGATGGTTGCACAACCCTGTGAATGTACTTAACACCTCTGAATTGTACACTTAGGAATGGCTAAAATGGTAAATCTTTTGCTGTGCTCATTTTACCAAAATTTAACAATGCATAAGAAAGAAGACCAGAAAAAAAAAAAAGTAAACAGAGGATGGTATTCATATCTACAAATGACCGAAGAGGGTTACTCACAATAGAGCCTGTTTAAAAACTATTTTTAAGAATAACAAAATAAAGAATCCACTTTCTTTACATTAGATCTTAGAATAACACTGAGGGCAGTAGGGCCCAGCTCAAGGTGAGCGGCTGCGAAGAGCCTTATCACATGGGGGAAATGAGCGATTATCCAAGCCTGCGACGAAAGGGCTGTTAGTATTTGATAGCACAAAGGGCTCTTTTACCTGTCTGGCAAAAAATAAAAGGGCATGATATGAACATTGTTGGAAGTAACCACAAACTGCGCGCCTGGGGCAGGCTTTGCACTAGACGGATGATGGGATTCAACAGCTACAAGTCCACCAGCCCTCTGCTGCTAAAACAAACCTGTGAGTGAGTCAATCCAGTCTGGATGTGGGGAAAAGTGGCAAAAGCGCAGATTAAGCTGGCAGAACACAAAGAAAAGACGCTCAGAACATTCATCTGTAAAGGCACTTTCTCAAAGAGCGGCTTCCTTTAAGAAACACAGACTTACATTTACGACTGCACAAATGACCATACGTGAGGAAGGAAAACCACGTCACGTAGGCATCGTTTGAAAACCTATACATGTTAATAGTGGTTTAACATGAAAGGGACCTTACAATGAATGTTTTCCTAATTGTTCCCAAGTGTTTCTATTGGGGCTGAGAGGCCAGACCTCTGAGACTCCCAGAGCCTCTAAGAAACTCAGTAAGAGTCTGGCCGACCTCACACATGGCCAGTCTGGATTGAAATAGTCCAGAAGCGTACTCCTTACAGAGAAGAAACCAAATAGTCATTTTATGTTATATTTGAGAGAACAAACTGGTGATTAGTGAAACCACATAATCAAATTTTGATCACTTTTTCTTATTGGCTACTTTCAATTATGCTCCAAGAGGCATGTGAATTTTAATCTGATGCACAAATAAGGTGGCTGATTGCTTACTGGCGTCCCCACTGCTTTCTCCATTTTGAACAGGCTTTTCATGGAATCCTATAAAATTAAATTTTAGGAGGAGGTTTATATTCTTGGGGAGTGTCTGGCAACGAAGCGCTGAATAATAAATAGTATGAATTCACACAGAGCTTCAAGCTATTAAAAATGGTGAATCAAAGTCACTTTGGTTTTTTGTGCCTTTAAAATATGTCTGTGCCTTCAGGTTATTTCTGTCACACCAGGTTTTATGAGGAAGTATTTTCTTTCTCCTCTAAAAGAATAAAGACAATTCTTTCTGGGTTGGGAGTGTCTTCTACACCTCCCCAACTCCTCCGCAGAGCTGAACAAAGGAGTCACCTCACTTGAAAGAAGCTAACGTCTGCCGTGCTGAAATAATCTCATGGATGGAAATGGATGGAGATAACATTTGACCAAGTTCACAAAATGTGGGTCTGCTGAGGTTTCAGAGAGTGCTTTCTGGGAAGTATTTTGCTTTTCTCTCATTTGGGATTAACGTAACCATGACAACCAGGGCATGCTCTTCTCCTGCAAGAGGGAAAGGCTCTCTCAAAGCCCTCGGCCCCTTTTTGCTACCATTACTACCCATTAGAACATTGTTCAGATTTCCGTAGCCCACTAACCCTCCACACAGGCACTGTTAACACCGCAAATTCTCCTCCTGCCCCTTTGGCAGGTTTTGAACAGCTGGGTGGAAGTATTAATAGCTGTGGTGGCTTAAGAAGCCTGGGGTACACTTGTCAAGTGAGTAGCTACATACAGGCACTGTGCTAGGGGCCGAGGGAACGGAGATCAATTTAACACATCTCTCTCTCTCTCTGAGTCAAGGGTCAGACACTAAAGCGACAAAGCGACTAAATTAGAATGTATGATAAGTACTAAGTTAGAGACACACACACACGCAAAGTACATGCACACTCTGATGTCATTTCTTAGAAGGATACTAATCCTATGCAATCAGGGCTACACCTTTATGACCTCATTTGGCCCAACCTACACCTCCTTATTCCAAATACAGCCCCACTGGGAGTCTGGGTGGCCATGAACGAATTATGGAAAGTGGGGACACCATTCAGCCCATGGTACATGGGGCCATGAAAAGACTGGAGGTGCTGTCGACCCCTTAGGATCAATGGGAGAAAGAAATAAAACTCTTGACTGCACAGTATGTAGCAAAGAGCCTGGCACGGTACTTGAGTTCTCTGGTACCATAGCTTCCACTGTGATGGGGAAATGTGAGCTGACAGAATAAAGGGCAGGGGGCTGGGTTGACGGTGAGGAGGATGTCCCATTTCCCAGCCCCACGGGCATGTCTCTGCATGGTGCGGGATGGAAAGCCCATCTCTGTGCTGCTGGGTGTGTGATTGTGTCCCCAAGGGCAGAGTCCAGAGGCGGGTATGCTTCCTTTGCCCTAGAACTCCACTGGAAGTGACCAGGGTGGAGCCTCTCCCATCTGTGGGCCCAGCCATCACCTGAGGACCCTGGTAAGCCACAGGAGCTGATTCGGGAGGGCTGGGGTGAGCCCTGAGAGTCTGCATTTCTAAGGAGCTCTCAGGGATGCTGCAAAGGCTCTGCTTTGAGAGCAAGCTGCTGCTGCTGCTGCTAAGTCACTTCAGTCGTGTCCGACTCTGTGCGACCTCATAGACGGCAGCCCACCAGGCTCCCCCGTTCCTGGGATTCTCCAGGCAAGAACACTGGAGTGGGTTGCCATCTCCCTCTCCAAAGCATGAAAGCAAAAAGTGAAAGTGAAGGCGCTCAGTCGTGTCCGACCCTCAAAGACCCCATGGACTGCAGCCCACCAGGCTCCTCCATCGGTGCCAGTCATCTTGCTACATGGACCTGCGGCTGTCCTGGTGGCTCAGATGGTAAATAATCTGCCTAACGCAGGAGACTCGGGTTCGATCCCTGGCTTGGGAGATTCCCTGGAGAAGGGAATGGCTACTCACGCCAGTATTCTTGTCTGGAGAATCCCATGGACAGAGGAGCCTGGCAGGCTACAGCCCATGGGGTTGAAAAGAGTCGGACATGACTGAGTGACTAACACTCACTCACCAGGCAGGGCTGGCCCTCTTGGAGGTCTCTGGCTCCAATCTACATCTGGGGATAACTTCAAGCCTGAGACTCAACCATAGCAAAAAATATCAAATCTACTGTTATGTGCTGAAATGTGTCTCAAAAAAATAAATAAATAAAGTGAACTGATGGTAAAAAAAAATAAATAAATAAAGGCAATATGTGGTTCCAGTTTGACCCCGGATAGAATCTTGAGATAAGGAGGAAAGATTGCTTTTAACAAAACAAAACAACTTAGGGACAATTAACAAATTTTGCAAATGGAATGTAAATGTAAAATAGTATATACAGGTTAAATTTTCTGAATTTGATAACCATACTGTGTTCATGTAAGAAAATGTGCATGTCCTTAGGAAACAGATCTGTAGTATTTAGGAATAAAGTAAAAAGTGATTAGCTAACTTACTTCTCAAATGGTTAAGACAAAAATAATGTTATCTGAGTGTGTGTGTTTGTAAAAAGAGAGAGTGAGAGAGAAAGATTTTTTGTTGACAAAAAATCAACAATTCGTTATTCTGGACCAAGAGTATCTGAGATATCTTTGTACTACTGCAATTCTGTAATTTTGAAGATAAGCGAAATATAAAGTTAGAAATACTATTTAAAAAAAAAAAAAGATATGAAGTCCTAACTCGTGGTCCCAGTGAAGGGAAGCAGGGTCTCTGCAGAGGTGACTGAGTGAAGCTGAGGTCATTAGGGTGGGCCCTAGCCCAACACGATGAACGTCCTTATGAGATGGTGTGAAGACAGAGACGCAGACACACGTGTCATGGCCGAGGCAGAGACAAGCGATGTGGTGTTGAGCCAAGGTCCCCACCAGAGGCTCAGAGGGAATATGGCCCTGCAGGTACCTTGATTCTGAACTTCTAGCCTCCAGCGCTGCGAGAGAAGAAATTTCTGATGGTTCAAACCACCAGTTTGTGGTACTATCCAACTCATATGGCCACCTTCCATGGGGCTGTTACTGACTTTTCAGGCACGTGGGGGCACAGATCACAGAGTTACATGATCAACCGCATCGTCCCTTGTAAATCAAGAGATTACAGTGAAATAATAACAGGATAAGTGGCCTGGGGATAACATAAACATTCTGGCCTTGAACATTCCTCCAACTCAAAAAATCAAATAAACTCATTAAGTAGTAGACTAATGATAGGCGGTGATTGATTTTTCTCCTGCTAATTATTAAAAGGTGTCCCTCTTTTTCCTGTTGCTGTGCTGTATTAGTCGCTCAGTTATGTCGAACTCTGCGACATCATGGACTGTGGCCCGCCAGGCTCCTCTGTCCACGGGACCTCCAGGCAAGAATGCTGGAGCGGGTTGCCATGCCTACCTCCAGGGGACCTTTCCAACCCAGGGATCAAACCCAGGTCTCCTGCATTGCAGGCAGATTCTTTACCAGATGAGCTACCAGGGAAGCCCCATTGCTGCTCTAGATATGAGCTGTGTTCTAGGATCAAAATTCTTTTTATAACCTAGTCTCTTCTGGACCCTTCTGCCCATGACTGGGGAGACGTGGAGTCCAGGCTGGGAGGTCACCCAGCTCACACACGCTCTCCCCATCCCAGCCCTCCATCCAAGGCTCCCCTTTCCTGGCCCCCTAGCATGTAGTCAGGAGCTGCCACTGAATGAAGCAGAGGGCCAAGAATACAACTCAAGAAATCCCCTAGGAACTCACTGATCTATCCATAAATACATTTTTCTTAGAAATTTTACAAGGCTACTGCCAGCCTGGGCCTAACAGAAATGATTGGGAAGATGATACTTGGATTTCCCTGGTGGTCCGGTGATTAAGAATCCGCCTTCCAATGCAGGGGACATGGGTCGGATTCCTGGTTCGGGAAGATTCCATGTGCCACGGGACAACTAAGTCCACGAACCACAGCGACGGACGCCCGCAGCCTGCACACCCTAGAGCCTGTGCCTGCAACAAGGGAAGCCACCACGATGAGAAAGGCGAGCACCACAATGAGAGAGCAGCCCCCGCCCTCCCCAAGTACAGAAAGACCATGGGAAGCAACGAAGACCCAGTGCAGCCAAAAACGTGTGCGTTCAGACGTGTCTGACTCTCTGCGGCCCCGTGGACTGTAGCTGCCAGGCTCCTCGGTCCATGGGATTCTCCAGGCAAGAATTCTGGAGTGGGTGGCCATTTCCTCCTCCAGGGAATGCTCCCGACCCAGGGATCAAACCCCTGTCTCCTGCATCTCCTGCATAGGCAGGCAGATTCTTTACCACTAGCGCCGCCACCTGGGAAGCCCAGCCAAAAGGAAATAAATAAAAGATGTGGCTAAAGATGGCAGACTTGCAGCTTATCTCCCAATACCCAGAAACCCTGCTTAAAAAAAAAAAAAAAAGTAAAGAAATGAAACAAGGAATAAATTCATAGAACAGACAAAATGAGAAGACAGACAGCATGTGACAGATTTCCTCCAATTCTAGAAGATGAGAAAGGAGCAAACTGCAGCCTAATTACAGAGGAGGAGAGACGCGGCAATAAGGGAGCAGCCTGCAGAACTCCCCAAAAGGTCAGGAGTGGGAGACGCCAGGTACTTCCGCTGCTGCAGGGTAGAGTCAAAAACTTTTAAAAACACTGTAATTTGTATCCTCATATAGCTCAGAGTTTATAAGAACATTACCCCAGGAGGTTATAAAAAGGAGTATTTGGTTAACGAGAAAGAGCTCTTAGGAAAAAAAAAAAAAAAGGCAGAGTAGAAATAAAAATGTCATGGGGAGAGTTTAAAGACACAGTTGAAAATTCTCCTGGAAATCAGACCAGGTGACAAATGAATGAATGGGAGCGAGGGGAGGAGGTGAAGCATTTAGAGGGTCAGCAACTGAAGCAACCCTGGGACCCCTGCAACAGAGAGACCCCAGGGGAATAGGGACGATGGAAGAATAACATAAGGAAGTTTCCAAGACTGAAAAAGGGTCAGAGGGTATCTCGCAGAATGAGTGAGTGTAATCTATTTCAAGGCAAATCACTGGAAAACTTGGGAACACCTGGAAAGACAAAGGATTCTAAAAGTAACGAGTGTGTGTGTGCATACTAAGTCGCTTCAGTTGTGTCCAACTCCTTGTGACCCCATGGACCGTAACCTGCCAGGGTCCTCCGTCTATGGGATTCTTCAGGCAAGAATACTGGAGTGGGGTGCCATTCCCTTCTCCAGGGGATCTTCCCAACCCAGAGATCGAACCCAGGTCTCCTGCACTGAAGGCAGATTCTTTACCAGCTGAGATTTTTTTTTTTTAACCACTAGTGCCACTTGCTGCTGCTGCTGCTGCTGCTGCTAAGTCGCTTCAGTCGTGTCCGACTCTGTGCGACCCCATGGACTGCAGCCTCCAGGCTCCTCCGTCCATGGGATTGTCCAGGCAAGAGTACTGGAGTGGGTTGCCATCGCCTTCTCCTGTAACTGCATAATGATACACTAATTCAAACTTACTGCTATGGGGGGAAAACACCATTTAATGAAAAGTGAAAGTGAAAGTGAAGTCGCTCAGTCGTGTCCGACTCTTTGCAACCCGTGGACTGTAGCCCACCAAGGTCCCCTGTCCATGGGATTCTCCAGGCAAGAATACTGGAGTGGGTTGCCATTTTCCTTCTCTACCTGGGAAGCCCAAAACTAAGGAGAAAAACAAAGGCTAGTGAATTGGAAGGGCTCAGGACTTCTGGGTGGCAAGCTAGAAGCCAGAACAGTGTCCCAGCCATATTCTCTTATGGGGTATCACTAATAATGTCTGTGTGCAGGAGTCAGTGAAGACGTACCTGCCTCGCGGTGGGGGTGTGTGTGTGGATGGGTGCCTCTGCACTCCTACAACGCACCTAAGTTGTACCCCAGGGACACTCCTGGCTAGAGGGCACGGAGTTGGCACCATGGGCATGCTCACTGTGGAGCTGAGATTCCAATGCAGCTTCAGAGGATCTGCTCCCAAGACTGTATTTCCCTCTTTTCTCCTCTAAGACTTCCAAGCCCAGTTTTGAGGACACAAACTGTCCTGGAGAAAATGTGCTGATAAAACCAAGGGAAGAGACTGCATTTGCCAGTGTCGTAACTTGGGGCACCCAGGCCGGTGAGTACGGCACATGGGCTGATACAGAGTGTGACCGTAGTATGACACAGCCCCCGCGGGCAGGCTGAGTGTCACATAAACCAGCAGTGAGCTGCTGCAAAGGCAGGACTCCTCAGTTCACCAAGAAATCGGACAGCTGACATGTGGGGGATATTTCTCATGCTGTGTCTCCAGCCCCTCGGGGGCCTTAGAGAAGAACTGTAATAAAATTATGAAGAACACAAACTCAGGGGCCATGTGCATTCTTGGAAATCCCATATCTCCACTTAAGGCATTGTGACCTGGGATGTGTTAGTCTTTGGGCCTCAGCTTCCACTTCTGTAGAATGGGCGCATGACTGGAACACTTCCTAGGATGTGGGGAAGATGAAACAACTCAGTATATAGCAAACCTGAGGACAGTACAGTACCCAGAATAAAGCAAGCTCTCCCAGGTATTAGCTATGATGGGGGGGAGGGGGAGGAAGAGGCGATGGAAGGCAGCCGGATGGAGGAGGGGAGAGGGGGAAGGGGGAGAGGAAGGGGGAAAGGATGGGGGAGGGGGAAGGGGGAGAGGATGGGCGAGGGGGAAGGAGAGGAGAGAGGAAGAAGGGAGGAGGGAAATGACTCAAAGCTCAACAGCAGAGCCAGTGGCAGCCTTGATTTCGAATAGCTGATCGAATAGCTGATCTGTGATCTCCGTTGCTGTGAGATGCCAAGCAGAGCAAGAACAGGAACCACAACGGTAAAACCAGAGTCTGTGGAGCCAGGACAAGGCTTTCATTCTGGGAGAATGGAGCTAAACATGGAGGCCGGCCCATCTACTGGGCACACAAACGCCTAATTCTTCCTTGGCACCACTGCTCCAAGGGTGGGCACGGCGTCTGGCGGGCCCACACTGAGCTCCTGTTCCCTCCGTACTGAGCCCCCGCATTTAGAGTGCTCATTAAACACATTTCAGATTGGGTTTCAGAGTCCCGGCTCTGGGCCACAACGAGAAAGGGTCCTTTCAGCAACTTTGCTGCAATTCAGCTATGTTAAAACTGCCCACCTTCCTTCACCCCAAGACATTGTGTGCGTGCGTGTGCGTGTGTGTGTGTACGTGTGCGCATAAGGTGAAGGATTTCTACTGCTTTCATGCAAACCTGTTATATGTCTGCATGAAGAAAAATGTTGATGAAAAATATTGATGGAGAAATTGGCTACTCATAGTGCAGGGTTTGTCTGCCCCTGATGTTGAACAATTCACTGTCTTTCAATCACTTTTCGGAGTAGATGAAAATGAAAAATTTTGAGATTTACTGACACTTTGTTTCTTTAAATATCACTAGATCCTGACAAAGGATCCCACAGGTAATGAAGGAGGCAAGTGTAAACCAGAGGGTTTTAAGGAAAAAGCACTGGACCCTTTCCAACAGCAGAAATATGCTCGCCTATTTCTCATCCCTGCAGTTTGGTGCTTGTCTCCCTGGACTCAATGGTCTAATTAAACCTCAAAAGTGCATTCAGCCCCTTGTGCCTAAACTCTCTGAAAATACAGCTAATATCATACCTTAGCCTCCAAAATTTCGCTTTCACTTTTCACTTTCATGCATTGGAGAAGGAAATGGCACCCCACTCCAGTGTTCTTGCCTGGAGAATCCCGGGGATCAGGGGAGCCTGGTGGGCTGCCATCTCTGGGGTCGCACAGAGTCACACATGACTGAAGCGACTTAGCAGCAGCAGCCTCCAAAATTAGTACCCCAAAGGAAGAAGAAAAGCAGATATTTGATTGAATTTAGCTTCACATTTTAACAGAAAGGTGAAGACTTTGTAAACCCAAGTCATCGAATGACCCCTTTGGGTTCTTGGTTCTCGTTTTTTTCATGTGCAGACAGCTCTTCAATTGTGTTTCTGAAACACAAAGTTCCCCAAAACCAATCACCAAGGCTCTTGGAGAACCTCTAAGAATGTCAAGTGAAAGAAAAATCATTTTGTATGTTTACAAACACTTTCAGCAGAAAACATTTTTGATGTTTTTCAGTTAGTGGGGAGAACTAACCCCACTTAGTTCTAGAAAATGAAAACTAACCATTTTCTCAATCTTGAAGAGAGATTTGAAATTTATCTCTTCCACAGAGGCTTTCAAAATTTTAAAGTATGTAAATCAAAGGGCAAAAACATCGCTTTCTGCACCCTCTAAGAAGCCTCGGCTCTGGGAAATTCCCGGGTTGTCCAATGGTTAGGGCTCAATGCTTTCATTCCCCACTAGCTGCTACTGCTATTTCCCCATCTTTTCTTCTTAGGCTTGAGAGTCTGTTAACTGTGGAAGTGACGGGGGTAGGGTGGGCCCTAGCCTCAGGTTTATGTATTTTGCAAGAGGTCAGAGTTTTAGACGAAGAGCTAGAACTTCTCCTTTGAAAAACTGGAAAGCTCAGATGAATGGGAAGCACAGAGGCGCTAGACTTAGGGAAAAGAAACAAGGCAAGTCGGTAACAAAAATACAAGATACATATCTGAGAGACCGAAAGTAGAAGGGAGGTCCCCAGGGGCAGGGAGTCAGTGGGGACCTTGATTCACGGGTACAGAGCTCAGTCTGGGCAAAAGGAGGGAGATCTGGGGCTGGATAGTGGCGAGGGGTGCACGACAATGTGAGTGGACTTACTGCCACTGAACTGGACGCTTAAAAATGCTAGAAAAGATGGCAAATCTTATATGCTCATTTTTGGTGCGTTTCATCATGATAAGAATAAATGGGGAAAATTTATTTATTTCTTTTTAGCTCTGACAATCTATGGAAGGAACTGCTAAGTTTAGCGGTGAGGGGTAAGAAAAAGGCAAGGACCATAGAAAGCATTTGCACCACAAAGGCAGAGGGGAATCTAACATGTGCGACATTTCCAATGGATGAAAACTATCACTATTACGTATCAAAACGTGTGAGATGATGTCGCCGAGCAGTGGAGAAACACAGGCTGCGGTGTCAGTCAGGTTACAACTACGATGCCTGGCTGAACGGCCCAGGCTGGGCACTGATCTCCCCTTCTGAGCAACGGAGGAACGATGTCCCGGCAAGAGGCGGCTGGGGGAACTAAACGAAGGAAACACACATCGAGTGCCAAGCACCAGGGCCAGTGTTCAGCAGAGACTCAGTAAATCATCGTCAACCATTAAGCTTCATTTTCAGTGGAAACCTTTCCCAAGTTATTTCCAACTTTGGGGAGCTATGCAAACTCCCTCTAGAGCATGTTTATGCCTCACGACACATTCACCACTACAAAACAAAATTCTTATTTGCCCTTATATTCCAGTTATCTGATTTTTTCAATATATATATTGTTGCCTGGGTCTTCATTGCTGCGGGTGGGCTTTCTTTAGTCGTGGCAAGCCAGGGACTACTCTTCAAAACGAATGCAGTATTGTAAAGCAAAACAAACTAAAAAATAAAAATTAATTAAAAAAAAAGACTTGAAGAGTCTTTCCCTCTCATATTTAACACTTGATGGGTACATTTTTATGATTAATCTGCCTCAGGCACTGGCAAAGTGCACACTATAGATACAGCTCCTACCCACATGAACTTGAAGTCGAAAATGAGTATAAAGGAGTAGGAAAATACAAAATTACAATTCAGTGGGGGTGCGTAATACGATGGGATGAATAGACAGCTGCAGGAGCGCACACAGGAAGAACCACACTAGGAAAATCAATACTGAATTTGATGCAGAAGTAAACCAATGGAACAGAAAACTCAGAATCATTAAGTATAAAAAATTTAACTCGGGATAAATTATCATTTTACATTCCTGCCAACAGTGTAGAAAAGAATAAGGTGTTTCTTCAAAAAATTAAAATAGAACTACCACTTGAAACTACATATTACTGGGTATGTAGTCAAAGGAAATAATATCAGTATCTCTAAGAGACAGTTGCACCCCCACACTCACTGTAGCTTTTCTCTATCCACCCAAGATACGGAAAAATGCTAAGTGTCCAAAAGATAAATGGATAAAGAAGGCTTCAAATATCTATCTATCTTCTATCTATCTATCTATCTATCTATCTATCTATATCTCCTATATATATCTTTTAGAATTTTTCTATCATTATATCTCCATGAAAGAATAAATCATAAAATAGATGAGTATGCTAAATCTTGAGAGGAAAATCATCAATTAAGAAGCAGAATGATTTAAGAGGTAGAAATGGAAAAGTGGCACTAGCGATGCTGTTTATAACCATAAATAATATGTGATTTATGTTTTCTAAGCGTTTGATGGTCATCTTCAAGCAACACTGGCACAGAGTTTGAACTTAATATTCAGTGGATCTCCTTTAGTAAGATTATAGCCTTTCCAGCATGCCTTACCATTTATTTCAAAATTATATAATCAAGTTAAATTTTGTGCTACAGAAGCCATTAAAATTAACTGTGTAACTAAACAGCTCAATCATCTCATATCTAAACAGATTTTTATAAATGCTTTTTTCTATTTCTCTTATTAATATGAACTAAGTTAAACCACTCATATTGTTTTGAGACCTTACACTTAGAAGGGCTTCCTTGGTGGCTCAGACGGTAAAGAATCCACCTGCAATGTGGGTGACCTGGCTTGGATCCCTGGGTTGGGAAGATGCCCTAGAGGAGGGCATGGCAACACACCCCAGTATTCTTGCCTGGAGAATTCCATGGACAGAGGAGCCTGGCAGGCTACAGTCCCTGGGGTCGCAAAGAGTGGGACATGACTGAGTAACTAAGCACACAACATACTTAGAAATGTATTAAGGATAATTGTACTGAATTTTCTTGTTTGTTCTTACATTGCTCAGGAAGATACATTAAATATTAGGTAATATCTCAAATAGGCAGCTGTGGTAGCGCAGCGGTTAGGCGGGCAGGTACCAGAGATCAAATTGCCAACATCCGCTGGATCATGGAAAAAGCAAGAGAGTTCCAGAAAAACATCTATTTCTGCTTTATTGACTATGCCAAAGCCTTTGACTGTGTGGATCACAGTAAACTGTGGAAAATTCTGAAAGAGATGGGAATACCAGACCACCTGACCTGCCTCTTGAGAAATCTGTATGCAGGTCAGGAAGCAACAGTTAGAACTGGTCATGGAACAACAGACTGGTTCCAAATAGGAAAAGGAGTACGTCAAGGCTGTATATTGTCACCCTGCTTATTTAACTTATATGCAGAGTACATCATGAGAAACGCTGGACTGGAAGAAATTAGTCAAGGCTATGGTTTTTCCAATGGTCATGTATGGATGTGAGAGTTGGACTGTGAAGAAGGCTGAGCGCCAAAGAATTGATGCTTTTGAACTGTGGTGTTGGAGAAGACTCTTGAGAGTCCCTTGGACTGCAAGGAAATCCAACCAGTCCATTCTGAGGGAGATCAACCCTGGGATTTCTTTGGAAGGAATGATGCTAAAACTGAAGCTCCAGTACTTTGGCCACCTTATGCGAAGAGTTGACTTATTGGAAAAGACCCTGATGCTGGGAGGGATTGGGGGCAGGAGGAGAAGGGGACGACCAAGGATGAGATGGCTGGATGGCATCATGGACGTGAGTCTGAGTGAACTCCGGGAGTTGGTGATGGACAGGGAGGCCTGGCGTGCTGCAATTCATGGGGTCGCAAAAAGTCGGACACGACTGTGCGACTGAACGGAAATGAACTGAATATCTCAAATAGTAACTTTCAGATACAAGACACTGATTATATCAAATGAAATAGCGAATATTCTACTAGATTTTTAAATGAAGGTGGGATACATAGTTTTAGAAAATTAAAAAAAAAAAAACAAGGAAACCTTTTTCTCATTTACTACCTAATGTATTACATAATACTTAGTAAGCTGCACCACACTGTGTATGTGTTTGTGGGTGAACTACAAATAAAATAGTTAACAACTATTTCAGAAAGTAGGAATTGTCTAGGCCTCCTCTTAGGCCTCTTGATGAGGGTAAAAGAGGAGAGTGAAAAAGCTGGCTTGAAACTCAACATGAAAATAACTAAGATCATGGCATCTAGTCCCATCGCTTCATAGAAAATAGAAAGGGAAAAAGTGGAATCAGTGACAGATTTTATTTTCTTGGGTTTCAAAATCACTGTAGATGGTGACTGCAGCCATGAAATACAAAGATGCTTGCTCCTTGGAAGAAAAGCTATGACAAACCTAGACAGCATATTCAAAAGCAGAGACATCACTTTGTTAACAAAAGTCCCTGTAGTCAAAACTATTATTTTTCCAGCAGTCATGTATCGATGTAGGGTTGGACTATGAAGAAGGCTGAGCACTGAAGTTTTCAAATTGTGGTGCTGGAGAAGGCTCTTGAGAGTCCCATGGACAGCAAAATCAAATCAATCAATCCTAAAGGAAATCAACCCTGAATATTCATTGGAAGGACTGATGCTGAAGCTGAAGCTCCAATACTTTGGCCACCTAATGAGAAGAGCTGACACATTGGAAAAGACCTGATGCTGGGAGAGATTGAAGGCAAAAGGAGAAGGGCACGCAGAGGAAGAAATGGTTCATTAGTATTACCGACCCTATGGACGTGAATTTGAGCACACTTCGGGAGACAGTAGAGGACAGAAGAGCCTGGCATGCTACAGTTCATGGGGTAGCAAAAAGCTGGACATGACTTAGCAACTGAACGACATCTTTGGCAACCAGTTTTTTATTAACAGATCATGTGGTAATAGAAAAAGTGAAAATATTGGCTGATGGAAATCAACCCTGAATATTCATTGGAAGGACTGATGCTGAAGCTGAAGCTCCAATACTTTGGCCACCTAATGAGAAGAGCTGACACATTGGAAAAGACCTGATGCTGGGAGAGATTGAAGGCAAAAGGAGAAGGGCACGCAGAGGAAGAAATGGTTCATTAGTATTACCGACCCTATGGACGTGAATTTGAGCACACTTCGGGAGACAGTAGAGGACAGAAGAGCCTGGCATGCTACAGTTCATGGGGTAGCAAAAAGCTGGACATGACTTAGCAACTGAACGACATCTTTGGCAACCAGTTTTTTATTAACAGATCATGTGGTAATAGAAAAAGTGAAAATATTGGCTGAGGTTGTTTGAGGTATCAAGTTATTTTGCCCAGATTTCTCCAAAGTTTGGATGAATTATTCCCCACATAATTTCTAAAACTATTCATCATAATCATGAGACCAAATTTGATATTTCCAATTTTAATCTCAAATTCAGCCTCTGCTATTGCTACATGATACTTTGATCATACTCATTGTAGAGCCAAGCTGATCTGTTTTAACAAAATCATTTTTGTCACTATGGCTTTCCTTCTGAGTATCTTTTAAAAAATTACCTTTTCAAGACAAAAATTTAGTTTTACATTTGTGGCCATGCCTTGTACAAGTTATATACAATCTTTATCTGAACTTCGTAAAAAAAAACAGCCAAACAAAACAAGAAATTTCATCATTCTTTCTCATAAAAATTACTGGTTTAACAAATAGCTGTATTTTAGTATATACATATCAAGAATATAAAATTGTGTTCTGTAAACTCCTTAATAAAATACTAAAACTGAATCTCTGCGATTCTAAAATTCCCTGTATGTTATTTAGACCATTATAGCTAATTGGTATTAATTTTAGGAGCAATTTTATTTAGCTAATTGATCTAATAATGATTTATACCTAATTTAGTAACAATGGATTTGCTATAAATGGCATTTAAAGTGTTAAACACTCTTAAGTGTGACTTTTAAAAATATCACTTTGCATATACACATAGCAATATTGCAGCAAATATATATAACACTGTGTTGTATTATTAAATACTACACTCACCATCATTTCTTGGAAATATAAGAATTGGGTAATTATTCCATAATTTTAATTTGTAGAGTTCTCTATATCTCATTGGAGAAGGGAATGGCAATCCACTCCAATACTGTTGCCTGGAGAGTTTCACGGACATAGGATCCTGATGGGCTGTAGTCCATGGGGTCACAAAGAGTCGGACATGACTGAGCGACTATATTATATGTCTTATTGGGCTTCCCAGGTGGAGCTAGTGGTAAAGAACCCATCTGCCAATGCAGGAGATGTTAGAGACAAGGGTTTGATCCTGGGTTCAGGAAGATCCCCTGGAGAAGGAAATGGCAACCCACTCAAGTATTCTTGCCTGGAAAATACCATAGGGTGCAGTCCATAGGGTTGCAAAGAGTCAGACATGACTGAAGCGACTTAGAACCCACGCATATATCTAATTACTTGTTTGCAAACCACTCTGTTTGCCCCAAAACATTTTAGCATGAAATAAATTACCAAAATGGTAAACATTTGGGGAATCTCAAGAACTTCAAACAGTAATATAATACATTCATATGCATATTTAACTTGCTTTGATTTTATTTCATTTTCTAGGCTTTTACAAGCATTACAAACTTTCAACACTGTTCACATTTTTAAAGGCATGCTATTTTGTATCAAAAGAGTAGACAACTTTATATTTTTAAGGGAAAAATATTAATCAGTTGGTGAAATGTTGCTGAGAAAAACAAGCTGTATGTATAAGGTAGGAAGGATGGACTGCCTGGGGTGCAGGCCTAGAAATCTAAACAATTATGCATAAGATTAAAAGGTATTTTGGATCCAGATTCTATAGTCTTTAGAGCCCCAGTGAGGAGCTCACAGTTTACTTAGCCTATAACGCTCGAGTTAAAACAGTTGTGTTTGTTGTGTATATGTGTGTGTGCATGTGGATGTGTGTGAATTTAGATAATAGTAACTTCATCAAAACATTTATTATAGCAACAGTACTGAGACTCAAAAAGATCAGTATGTGGGGAGAGGTGGTTAATAATGACTAAACAAGTAGGATATTACGGAAT
>SJXQ01012842.1:227310-241870 GCA_006408695.1 Aepyceros melampus
CCTTGTCCAGGGGATCTTCCCGGCCCAGGGATCAAACCAGTGTCTCCTTCATCTACATGCATTGGTAGGTGGGTTCTTTACCACTAGTGCCACCTGGGAGGTCAAATCCAGCTGCTTTCCCCCTTGTTCACTGGCCTCCAGCCACTCCGAGCACACCAGGAAAACAGCAGCCTCAGGGCCTCTGCACGGGCTGCTCCCTCTGCCTGACAGGCTCTCTCCCCAGAAATCTTCATTGATAATTCTCTTACCTCTTGGGAATCTGCACAAATGTCAGCTCCTCAATAGGGCAGACACTGAGCACTGAAGCTTAAAACTGCAATTTACCCCCACACCTCCAACCTCTTATTCTGGCCTATTTCTTTCATTTCTCACCTTCAGTTATCATTCTCTAGCACCCAAAACAATTTATCTCTTCATAATATCTCTTGTATTTATCTTTTGGCCGCTCCTCCGCATGTGGGATCTTAGTTCCCAGACCAGGGATCAAACCCTTGCCCCCTGCAGTGGAAGCTCGGAGCCCTAACCACTGGACTGCCAGGGAATTCCCCATCATGTTCCTTATACAATACACAGCAATCTCTCTGAAAGGACACACGTTCTGCCAGAACATGCATCTTCATCTGTTTTGTTCACTAAAAACAGCATGAAACACAGAAGGTGCTTGTCAAGATTTGCTGAATGGATGAATGAACGAGATCATTTTAGAAACGCAATTTTGACAAAGAGACCGTAATAGCACAGTCCTTAGCAAAAACAACTCTAAAATGGGGGTCTGGATTCTAAAGTCAGTTAGAAGATATATTCTGATTTCAAGAAATTGTTGCTCCAAGAATTGACATCTTCCAAAAACCATACGTGGAAACCACTCAGGAAAGGCCAACCTTAGGAGAAATGTTAGAAGGAAAACTAGAAAATGAAAGATCGCATTCTATGAAGGTGCTTGTCAAGATTTGCTGAATGGATGAATGAACGAGATCATTTTAGAAACGCAATTTTGACAAAGAGACCGTAATAGCACAGTCCTTAGCAAAAACAACTCTAAAATGGGGGTCTGGATTCTAAAGTCAGTTAGAAGATATATTCTGATTTCAAGAAATTGTTGCTCCAAGAATTGACATCTTCCAAAAACCATACGTGGAAACCACTCAGGAAAGGCCAACCTTAGGAGAAATGTTAGAAGGAAAACTAGAAAATGAAAGATCGCATTCTATTGATCAGGAAATACGTCAAAGTGGGCACGATACACGACAAACAGTCACACGACAGTTGCACAGGCACAGAAACAGCTACAGGAAGAAGCGCTGTGCAACGCACAGTGAAACTGTCACATCACAAACAGCAATCGGCCGGGGCCTCTCGGAATACACTAAATGAGTGAGTTCCAGTGAAGCCACGATAAACCTAGGCAGCAAACTGAAAAGCAAAGCCATCTCTTTGCCGACAAAGGGCCATCTAGTCAAAGCTATAGTTTTTCCCGTAGTCATTTTCGTATGTAAGAGTTGGACCATAAAGAAGGCTGAGCACCTGAGAACTGCTGCTTTCAAATCGTGATGCTGGAGAAGACTCTCAAGAGTCCCTTGAACAGCAAGGAGATCAAACCCATCAATCCTAAAGGAACGCAACCCTGAATATTCATTGGAAGGATTGATGCTGAAGGTGAAGCTCCAATACTGTGGCCACAAGATGCGAAGAGCCGACTCATGAGAAAAGACCCTGACGCTGGAAAGGACTGAAGGCCGAACGAGAAGGGCGGCAGAGGATGAGATGGTTAGGTAGCACCACCAACGCAACGGACATGAGTTTGCGCAAACTCTGTGAGATAGCGGAAGACAGGGAAGGAGGTGTGGCGTGTTGCCATCCAAGGGGTGGCGGAGTCGGACAGAACTTAGTGACTGAACAACAAGTGAGAAAAGGAGGGCCTGCATTCTTTTAATGCTGTTCAGAGACCAGACAAACACGCTGGCAATTCCTGATGCAGGACTCCCAGAGTACCTGGAATTTCAGTTTTCTTCTGAACTGGTTCGCTAACTTCTTCTTGTCAAGAGTATTTCAAAATTTGGTACAGAGAAAAATGCCCTGCGTTTAGTGCATTCTTCGTTACTTCACACTGGCTCCCAAGATTCTGGCTTGATGCAAGCCCCCTATGATAATGCCTTATATGGAAGTATGGGGTTGGCTAAAAAGTTTATTAGGGTTTTTCTGTAACATCTTATGGAAAAACCTCAACAAACTTTTTGGCCAACCCCAAAGAACATCCAAGCAATCCTCATTTTAGTGATCCTTCACTTTCTGTACCATCACAGCTGTTCAGAGTGAGTGGTGGGAAAATAAAAGGCAAATAGATGTAAGGTCTATAATTAAAAGCACAGGTATAGATTACTTCTTTTATACGGGATCCTGCCCAATTCTAATTTAGTATTGTGAGCAGCCTATGGTCTTCCCAACGTAATCATGGAGAGAAAGGCCGTATTGGAAACATATACAGACATTTCTGAAAAACAAAAACAACAAGAACTGTCCACTACAGTTTAATAACATTCGAAACATTCACCTGCAACGGGGACAGACAAAAAGGGATGTGCAAACTGAAAATTCTGAGTTCCCCTTAATTTGAGGTTATTCAGGATGACAGCATTCTATCAATGCTGTGGACTCGTTAAACGCATTGTGTCCAAATTTGCAAATTATTACATTAGTGCTAAAGCCAAATTAAACTAGAATACTGGAGGTCAATAAGCATGTTTCTGAGAATCTGTCATCTGTTGAAAATTAAATACACACTGATAAGAAGAAATAGAGTTCACAGGTTTGCCTAGAAACTGAATAGTTAAGACTCATTCTCGCTGAGACAGAAAAAAAGGTCTAGTTTTTAAAGGCTGGATCAGACTTTCACTGCCTAATTTCTTAGTTCACTATGCAAGATGACTGGAACATATTTTAAACAGTGATGCCGAAAGAAATGCTAATTAGAGCTCCCTACACTCGTGGGTATATACTGGTTCTATTTTACGAAGCCTCTGTGAAAATTATGGATGGTTCTCTTTTCCTTAAAGGCATGATTAGCCCAAATTGCACAGAAGCAAGAGAGAAGATTCAGAAATGAATATTTAGGAAAGAAAGCAGAGAACAAACTCATAGAAACAGACAGCAGAACAGTGGTTATCAGAGGGTTGGGGGATAAAGATTCAGATTTGCAAGTTGAGAAAGTTCTGAAAAGGAGTTTTGCAGCATTGTGAATATACTTAATGCTTCCTAGGTGACAGTCTGCATGCAACACAGATGTGAGTTCCATCTCTGGGTCTGGAAGCTCCCCTGGAGAAGGAAAGGCTACCCACTCCAGTATTCTTGATCACATTCAAGAATCCCATGGACAGAGGAGCCTGGTGGGCTACAGTCCATGGGTGGCAAAGAGTCAGACATGACTGAGTACACAAGCTCACACACTCACGGACACACCAGATTACATACTTAAAAATCGGTAAAATGGACCATCTTATATGTTTTTAACCACAGTTTGAAAACAGAAAAGAAAGCAAGGAAGACTAAGTCTCCAAGTTGGGGCCTGTGAAAATGAACCTTTCCTTCCTTAAGGATACTATACACCAGTTTGGTTTATTAATTGCACGGAACGCAAGCAGAAAGCAGAAATAAAAGGCTAAAGGCAGGCGACACACCGGCACTTGAATGTTCTTCGGCGTGTTCATTCATTACCAAGCAGAGGGAGCCATTTGTGTCTTTATGTTTGATTTTCATTCATTTTTCAAAGCAGTCATCTACTGATGGATTGCCCGATGGAAAAATTTCAAAGGCATTTATTATATCATTAACAGCTCCGTCTCAAGCCCAGTGTGCCTCCAAGCCTGTCAGGCAAACCTATGAAGAGCAGCGATAAAACAAGCTTTGTTTTCTCAACTGAAACGCCCAGTGGCTCTTTCAGGGTATTAGGAACAAAGCAGAGCTTTCAGACTCAGTGGTTCCAGCTTTTACTTTTTTTAACCACACAAGACATTACCTCTACCCGACACGCTACATTAACACATTACGTGTTAGGGCGCTGGCGTAACGCACTACGTCATGCCAACTCCCCAGCTACATTTGCTTCTTGTAGGACGGCTCTAGTAAGACCAAACTGGAAATGCTACGAACAGTAAGATATATATCCTTGAAGGATCTTCTGAGCATGTGTTCGAGAAGGTACCTCTCCGATTTGTCAAAGGACATTTGACACGTGTAATTTTGAATTTAGGGAACCTGATTTTGCCTTCCCAGGTACGACAGCAAGATAGGTAAGCCTAGCATTTTCCCTGGATCTCAGCTTGTAACCCTCCACCTAGAAGTCTGCAACAGTTCACGAATAAAGAAGCTGGCAGAGCACCGATAAGACTGTTTACTCCAAAATGACCAGTCTAACCTGAATTTAATCAGCAAGCCAGTGAAGCAAGCAGTTTTCACATTTAGGAACATTGTATGGTTACCCAAATACCACTAAGAACAGTACATAAGAGAGAGAGAGAACGAGAGGAGCAAAGACCAATGGTTTTATTAATCAGATTGATGATAAGCTGAGTATAAAGATGGATCTAATAATATTGTGAATATATATATCTATTTCTAGAAGTACTGCTTCAGTACACATGGGAAGACAGCTGTTGAAATTTAGGAAATAATTTCTCCCAGCACAACATCAAATGCATAAACTCAACCCGCCTGGTGCAAAAAAATCAAATGTATGTGTCCTCCCCAAATCCATAAGTGAAAAGTGAAAGTGTTAGTTGCTCAGTTGTGTCTGACTCTGCGACTCCATGATGTAGCCCACCAGGCTCCTCTGTCCACAGGATTCTCCAGGCAAGAATACTGGAGTGGGTTGCCATTTCCTTCTCCAGGGGATCTTCCCGACCCAGGGATCTGACCCAGGGATCTAACCCAGGACTCCTGCATTGCAGGCAGATTCGTTACTCTGCGCCACCGTGGAAGCCCATTCAAAAGCCATACATTGAAACCTAACCCCCACTGTGATGGTATGGGGAGGTGGACCCTTCATGAATGGGATTAGTGCCCTTTTAAGGAAGGGCCCCTACCCTAACCCTAAATTTAATGTTCTCTTGTCCCTTCCTCTGTGTGAGGACAGAGGGAGAAGAAGGCAACCATCTATGAGCCAAGACTGGGTTCTCACCAGACACCAAATCTGCCAGCACCTTGATCTGGATCTCTGGAACAGACGGAACTCAATTTCTTTTGTTTATAAGCCACTCAGTCTATGGTATCTGTTACAGCAGCCCAAACTAAGACCCTTGGGGGCTATATCCAAAACAAATTTTACATTTGAAAGAAGAAAATTGGGAGGGAAACTCTACTCGTATTATCTGAAATACATCTGCTTCCTGCAGACAGGTGTCATGAAGTATGGAAAAATTCATGAAGAGAGGTAAGGGACACCAAGATTTAGCAGGCAGCAGAAACAGGAGCTGGCCAAGAAAATTTAACGTTAGCAACATGAACAACATGTTGCTCTCCACTTCCTAAGAACGGCACCAGGAAAGCAAACCCTGGACCATTCCAATGACAAATACTGTGGACGCAGTTGAATCCAAACTCAAGAGCAGCCGACCCCAAGGCAGATAACAGAGAGGCACTCTGCCGGTTCAGCCAGAGAAACTGGACAGGGCTGCGGCTCAAAGAATGAGAGAAAGGAAAAAATATTATAGAAAAGGAGACTTTAAGCTTAAAGAGAATGAGTATTCCAAAGGAAAAGCATTCAACTGCATCACAGTTTGTTTTGGAAAGCAATAAGCTGTCACCTCCAACAAGGTTTAAAGATATATGAGATGAGAGGGAAGATGTGGGCTTCAGGAAGGTTACAACCATAAGACATCACATGTGGCAGGATATTCTCTATCTAGATAAGCTCAGGTACCATCAGATGCGAAGACACTGAGATGTAACGGGAAAATAGAAAGTCACTTGAAGCAACATGGTACAAGAAACTCAGAAGGCATGAAGCCGACCTGTTAATTAACGGTAACAGAGAGGCACTCTGCCGGTTCAGCCAGAGAAACTGGACAGGGCTGCGGCTCAAAGAATGAGAGAAAGGAAAAAATATTATAGAAAAGGAGACTTTAAGCTTAAAGAGAATGAGTATTCCAAAGGAAAAGCATTCAACTGCATCACAGTTTGTTTTGGAAAGCAATAAGCTGTCACCTCCAACGAGGTTTAAAGATATATGAGATGAGAGGGAAGATGTCGGCTTCAGGAGGAAGGTTACAACCATAAGACATCACATGTGGCAGGATATTCTCTATCTAGATAAGCTCAGGTACCATCAGATGCGAAGACACTGAGATGTAACGGGAAAACAGAAAGTCACTTGAAGCAACATGGTACAAGAAACTCAGAAGGCATGAAGCCGACCTGTTAATTAACGGTGACCTGCACGCGTGTGTGGGAATGTGTGCACATGCCCACAAACGATTTGCACAACCAAACTGACAAATGGCCCGGCACTCTCTATCTTGAGTAAATATTTATCTCATAGGAGACAGCTGGTTTCCTACTGTGCTGATTCCTGCCCCCAGCATCCAGAACTCAAGATCTTTCCACACTCTCTTCCACACATCATCCCCCACCACCACTAAATAAAAAAATGTTACTGTTACTATGTAAAAGGACATGAAGCTTGCCACTTTGTCGGGGTGGGGGTGGGGGGGCGGCGGGGAAGTTCCACTAAAGCTTAGTGAAGTCTAAGAAGGGACAGAATTGAAAACATATGACAGTAAAGAGACCTCTGGAAAAAAAAAAGATATAAAGATTAGTAGGATTAGTATAAAAGGACTGAGGGAGGAGGAGGCCTACAGTTTGGGATTTCCCATAAATTGGATCCAATTTTTGGCCCCGAGGGGAAAGAGGAGACCATCAAATGAATTATGTTTATGGAGAGAATAAATCCCTTCGATGTTTCCCAGCTGAAAGAATAAAGTACTGTGATTCATCACGGTCATTTTGGTCACCACCCCAAAGAGGTCACTAAATTCTAGTAGGATGAACCCCTCCAAGGCACTTCACCTGATATTAAGGCCTTTGGATGCTCACAAACATACTTCAGCTTTGCAGGATGAAAAAAGTTCTAGGGTTTGGCTGTACAACAATATGAATGCACTGAAATTCAAAGGGGTCAATTTTGTGTTACATCTATTTTACCACAATTAAAGACATTTTGAAAAGTGTATTAGTGTGAGAAAGACAGACAATACTAAATGTTGGTGAGGACGTGGAGCGGACAGTACTCCTGGGGAACGAAGCAGGTACCACTCCTTTGGGAAACTGTTAGACAGTTTCTAAGCGGAACACAGGCAGAGACCCAACATTTTCATAAACATGCATCAGAAATCGGTATATATACATTCAGCAAAAGACACTGCAACAGGCCCAAGTAAGAAACAAGCCATCATCAATAGAATGCATAAATAAATTGCAGTGTTTGTTCCAGTAATCAGAATGAACACACTGCGGCCAGAGTGACATCAGGCACGAATCTCCCAAACATAAGGCCCAATGAAAGAATTCACACAAACGGACACGTGCTGTCGGCCCTCTGAATTCATGGGTTTCACTTCTGCCAGTTCAACCAACACTGGATATGGGGAGCTGACTGTCTTCCGCCACCTTATATAAGGGACGTGACTATCCATGGATTTCAGTACCTGGAGGAGGGGATCCTGAAACCAATCCCCTGTGGAAAACAAAGGATGACTGTAATGGATGCCACTCCAGTAATCAGAATGAACACACTGCGGCCAGAGTGACATCAGGCACGAATCTCCCAAACATAAGGCCCAATGAAAGAATTCACACAAACGGACACGTGCTGTCGGCCCTCTGAATTCATGGGTTTCACTTCTGCCAGTTCAACCAACACTGGATATGGGGAGCTGACTGTCTTCCGCCACCTTATATAAGGGACGTGACTATCCATGGATTTTAGTACCTGGAGGAGGGGATCCTGAAACCAATCCCCTGTGGATAACAAAGGATGACTGTAATGGATGCCACCGATTACAAAGCCCCTTGCCATACTAATCGACAGTGTTACAAATCAGGATAGTGGCTACCCGGGGGAGAACCCAGATCCAGAGAGACTTGGGGGTGGGTTTGAACATCTATTGTTTGGTGTGGGTGAAGGACGCTCGAATTGTCTACCTTGTGATCTGGGCATGCTTCTGTATGAATTTTATACTATATTAATGCTTTTAAAAGCTACTGTTATCACTTGCTAGAGCTCATTTATTTTTATGATTGACCTAATTCTATGCTCCTAAAATCTGACAAACATCTAAATCCTGGGTTCTTACTCCTCCAGCTGGGTTTCTGCCACATTTAACGTTCAACGGTTCTGAACAGCAACCCACCCCAAAGGCCCCACACACTGCCTGCTCGAGGAATGTCGTCTGGACAGCCCCAAGAATGCCAGTTCTGTCCTGTCCCCAGCTTCTCCCTGCGGCCTTCTGTAGGTTTCGGCCAGGATCCCTCCCAGGCCTGGAAAGAAAAAGCCACCAGCCAGGAAATTCCTGTTCACCTTGGGCTGTATTATGGAAACTCAATTTCCCAGGAAGAGGAGCTCTGAAGCATGGATAAAAAGGTATAAGGACTACTCCCCAGGGCTGACCTTCTACCAAAGCATGTGTTCCTTGGCGAGCAAAAATAATAAAAATCATATGCGTCAAGGATTTCTAGGACAAACAGAAAACAGGACTGGCAGAGCTGCTGTAATGCGCTAAAGGAAACTCCGTAACATCCTGAGGTTTCAAGAGAGTGCCATTTATTATTTCATAATAATAATGGCCACGCCACAGCTAGCAATTCTTTTTTCATTTTCACAAATGTTCCTTCTAAGTCATTTGCCAACCAGGCTGGGAAACCTTCATTGGCTCTCAATGGTTCACGACAAAGTATCCAGAATTGCTTTACCAGTATCCATTTCACTTTCTCCACCCAGTTTGGCTAAGAAACTTCAATTACATGTTAACGTCTCAACAAACAGAACCCCAGGAGGCCCTGCCTGATCCCTAGGAAGGCAGCCAAGAGTCATGGAAACCAACAGGTGGGAGAGTCTGCCTTGGACGGTGACAGAAACACAGACCCTGACTCGAATGGGGTCCAGCCCTCTGGGACCTGATGCTTCCAAGGGTCTTACTGGCCCAAAGGCTTGAAAAAGGAAAGGAGTGTGGGAAGAGAATGGCTGTGAAAGAACAGGTCAGGGGAGATGGTCAAAACACACAGCAGGTTTGGTCAACATGCTTTGACCACAAAAAAATAGATCAGTGAGGTCTTCACATTTTTTCTGGTGGTAGTAAACTATTTTCTTTTGAAGGCATTGGAAAAAGAGCTCTCTAAAAGTAACATATCAAAAGTAGATTCTTTCCAGAAAATGTCAAACCACTGATACATCAAACTACTCAGACTCCACAGATGAATCATGAATTTCAGCTTGGCAACAATTTGCAGACAGTTACAAATTAAATGTGAAAACTCTGAATACCCAGGTTATCCACTACAAAATAAATCTTACATAAGGAGCAGTAAGAACTGTGCTTTCCTTGTCTGTACTGCCAAAATACACAGGCTGGTTCAGATGTAACAAGATTTCCTCCTGAAAATGGGATTTCCTTCAAGAAAGGCTAGGCAATAAAGTCTGAAGGCAACTTGAACCTTTATTCTTTCCAAGCCACAAATTATAACAAAGAAAACTAAGAGTCACGTGGAACTGAGAAAACATGTTTGCAACCAAGACTATACCAAAATTCAAATTTATAGATGAAATAAAGGATTACTGTAACCCTTAAATCACAGACCTCAAGAGCAAACTTTCCCAGTACACTGAACATATTAATCAAGTGCTACAACTCTGACTTACATGAAATTCTTTAGAAACAGTTCGTCTGTGATGCAGCTCAGAAAGTGTATTAGTTATAAATACGAAGGTGACTAAATTCTATTCTGATTCTTGAGTATTTAATCGTTCTGGAAATTAAGCAAAAATAAACAAATGGGACCTAACCAAACTTATAAGCTTTTGCACAGCAAAGGAAATCATAAACAAAAGGACAGCCTACATACTGGGAGAAAATATTTGCAAAGGATGTGACCAATAATGGCTTAATTTCCAAAATAACAGACAGTTGATACAACTCAATATCAAAAAAGACAAACCAATCAAAAAATGGGCAGAAGACTCAAATACACGTTTCTCCAAAAAAGAAACACAGATGGCCAGCAGGGACGTGAAAAGATGCTCCACGTTGCCAATTACTAGAGAAATGTAAACCGAACTGCAATGAGGTACCACCCGACATGGTCCGATGACCACTGTTTAGAAGTCTACCAATAACAAATGCTGGAGAGGGTGTCGAGAAAAGGTAACCCTCCTCCTCTGCTGTGGGTGGGAATGTAAATTGGTACAGACACTGCAGAGAACAGTCTGGAGGTTGCTTAAAAGCCTAAAAACAGTTATCATATGATCCAGCAGTCCTGCTCCGGGATAGATGGCTGGAAAAGATGAGAACTCTAATTCAAAAAGACACACGCACTCCAATGTTCGTAGCAGCATCACTTAACAATAGCCAAGACCTGGAAGCTATCTACATGTTCACCAACAGATGAATGGATAAAGATGCGCTAGAGATACACAATCGAGTATTATTCAGCCATAAAAAGAATGAAATATTGCCATCTGCAGCAATATGGATGGACCTGGATTTATCATACTAAATGAAGTAAGTCAAAGACAAATATTATATATCACTCATAAATGGAATCTAAAAAATAATACCAATCACTTATTTACAAAGCAGAAATAGACTCATAGACATGGAAAACAAACTTACAGTTATCAAAAGGGAAAGGGGACAGGGAAGGATAAATTAGGGATATGACATTAATAGATAACATGCAGCTATATGTAAAATAGATTAACAAGGATTTATTCTACAGCACAGGGAACTATATTCAATATCTCTTAATAGCCTACAAAGAAAAGAGTCTGAAGCTGTATACCTGAAATGAACACAATATTATAAGCCAACTACAGTCAACTAAAAATATACATATATTGTAGTGTGCTAGGTACAAAATATCAACCAGCCTACTTTCTTGGCTTACATGAATTAAATATAATAATGAATTCAAAACAATGATAAAATATAGACAATACCAAAAAAAGAAAAATTAATGCTATGAGTTTGAAAAAAAAAAAAAGAAAACAGAAAAAGGGATGAGAACAGTGACCGCATTTTTTCAAAGGTCATTGTTGGAGGAGTTCTGACTCATTGACTGCTTTAGGACAGTTCTGTTTACAATTCAAATTCCAACAAATACTGAAGTGTCACTGGGACACCAAGGGAGCAGGTTGAATCTGCTCCTTCTTATCTGACTTAAGAACCCAGCTGAACAGCCCATGAGGCACTGACTATGCCATCAGCTGCTGCGATAAACTAGGGATATGAATTCCAGTTCTCCCTTCCATTTCATCCTCATCTTCTAAAGATGACCCTAAAAATTCAGCCTCACAAAAGTTAGGATGGGTACAGATAGCCAGCAAATTGAGCAAAACTATAACAGACAAGCAAAAACAAGCCAGCAAGAGGGGCACCTCCAGATCATTCGGAGGGCAGAGGGTTGGCCAATCGGAGAGACTTTTCGGGGAATTTGGAACTGCAGCTGAGAACCTTGCCTTTCTCCTGGGGGCAGGGCTGTGACTGTGGGCTCATGTCCCAGGGTGGGCATCTTCCACCTTCCATGAGGCCTGGCAAAGCCAGGAATGCAGGTCAGCAGTTAGAAGAAAGAAGGCAGGCCCAGGAGGGAGAGAGAGATGGTGGCTGATCCCCAAACCAGGTTCAGGTAACATCAGAGTCCTCAACTGCACTCCCAACCTGGTGTCTGAGATGCCCTTGGAGCCTGAGAATCTATTTCCATTTTCTACTTAAGTTCTCTATTTACAGTAATTCAGAAATGATGGATTTCTGCCCTCTGAACAATCTGGAGATCGCTTGCTGCCTGGTTTTCATCTGATTATAGTTTTGCCCAATTTGCTGGCTACTCGTACCCAGCCTAAGTTTTGGGATTCAGTAATTCTCTTTTGTTGATGTAATTCAGAAATACACTTTTAGTCTTTTTTCCCAACTGACTTCAAGAAAAGAAATGTCTTTTTCAATGACTAAGGTATCCAGATTTCAAAAATAAAGGTGAGGCTTGTATCTGTATTAAAAATATTCTACCATATTTTTGCCCTGGAGGGTACTATGCTAAGTGAAATAAGACAGGCAGAGAAAGACAAATACGGCACAGTATCACTTATACACGGAATGTTTAAAAAAAGAAAAAAAAAAACGTCAAAGTCATAGAAACAACGGTGGTTGCCAAGGGCTAGGGTGGGTGCGGGGAAACAGAAGTTGGTACAGACTTTCAGCGGTAAGATGAATAAGCTCTGAGGAGCTAGCGGATGACGTGGTGACTACAGTTGACAACACTGTATGGTAAACACTGAAATCTGCTAAGAGAGTATAATTTAAATGTTCCTCTGTTCAGCTGCTCAGTCGTGTCCGACCCTTTGTGGCCCCGTGGACTGCAGCACGCCAGGCCTCCCTGTCCAACACCAACTCCCGGAGCTTGCTCAAACTCATGTCCACTGAGTTGATGATGCCATCCAACCATCTCACCCTCTGTTGTCCCCTTCTCCTCCTGCCTTCAATCTTTCCCAGCATCAGGGTCTTTTCGAATTAGTCAGTTCTTTGCATCAGGTGGCCAAAGTATTGGAGTTTCAGCTTCAGCATCAGTCCTTCCAATGAATATTTAGGATTAATTCCCTTTAGGATGGACTAGTTGGATCTCTTTGCAGTCCAAGGGACTCTCCAGAGTCTTCTCCAACACCATAGTTCAAAAGCATCAATTCTTCAGTGCTCAGCTGTCCTTATAGTCCAATTCTCACATCCATACATGTCTACTGGAAAAACCATAGCTTTGACTAGACAGACCTTTGTTGGCAAAGTAATGTCTCTGTTTTTTAATATGCTGTCTAGGTTGGTCATAACTTTTCTTCCAAGACTGAAATGTTCCTGCTGCTGCTAAGTCACTTCAGTCGTGTCCGACTCTGTGTGACCCCACAGACGGCAGCCCACCAGGCTCCCCCATCCCTGGGATTCTCCAGGCAAGAACACTGGAGTGGGTTGCCATTTCCTTCTCAATGCATGAAAGTGAAAAGTGAAAGTGAAGTCACTGAGTCATGTTCTACTCTCAGCGACCCCATGGACTACAGCCTACCAGGCTCCTCTGTCCATGGGAATTTCCAGGCAAGAGGACTGAAGTGGGGTGCCATTGCCTTCTCCTGAAATGTTCCTACTCACACACAAAAATAAGAAAGTGAAAGTCACTCAGTTATGTCTGACTCTTTGCAAATCCACGGACTATACAGTCCATGGAATTCTCCAGGTCAGAATATTGGAATGGGTAGCCTTTCCCTTCTCCAGGGGATATTCCCAACCCAGGGAACAAACCCAGGTCTCCAGCACTGCAGGCGGATTCTTTACCAGCTGAGCCGCAAGGGAAGCCCAAGGGAAACAGGAGACAATGGATGTGCTAAAAAACTAGACAGGGAGAATCCTTTCATATACACATAAATCCCACAATAGACACTTTTAAAGTCTTACAAATTTATTTCAATTAAACCCCGATAAAGCTGAAATTTTAAAAATATTCTAGAATGGTCGATAATAACAAGTTGCTTAAGAAATAAAACTAATTTGATCCTACCTAGTTACACATGAGTTGCAAATTTTTTAAACATGCTCTACTGCAGGTTTATATATAAATTTATGGTGGGAAAAGAGAGAAATAATGAAGACTGTAAGCTTATTCTTGGTTTACCATAATGGGTTGCAGTCTTCTCTTCCTAGTATATGGGGCTTCCCTGGTGGGAGACCAGGGTTTGATCCCTAGGTTGGGAAGATTGATTGGAGAAGGGAATGGCAACCCACTCCAGTATTCTGGCCTGGAAAATTCCGTGGACAGAGGAGCTTGTGGGGCTACAGTCCATGGGATCGCAAAGAGCTGGACACAACTGAGCGACAAACACTTCCTAGTATTTACTGTTTAAAAACTAAACTCCAAAGGGTATACTATACATACGTCTGAAAACATGTTATCTTATGTATTACACAAATGCACAAATGAAACAACCACACAGACACACACACACACACACACACTCCATATGCAAAAGCCACCAGAGGCTTAGACAAGCAATGGCAACCCCATCACCCACTACCTGGAACTGAAGGCAAGGCAGGAACTCTACAGGAACACAGCAGATGGCAAAAGAAATGGAAGAAAAGGTGGGCTGCTTAGTAGGGGGGCTGCAACAGCCTGGGTACCACTCCAGGTCCCGCCAGCTCACCTCACCACCCAGAAGCACACAAGACCAGGCAGGGAACGTGGCAAGAAGCCCAGGAAAGCAACAGCCACCTTCAACTGTTAGATGCTAGGGAGACATGGGGGGCGGGGCGGGGGGGGGGGG